>SNQJ01S0204348.1:0-11801 GCA_010110895.2 Picea sitchensis
AAAATGAGTAGGAGAAATCACAACAACACTTACCAAGCTCTTTTTGATTAATAAACTCCTTTTCTTGTATATAACCAAAAAATAAAATTACATTTCACATCTACTAGTCATGAAAATCTTTTATGAAGAAAGCACATCCACTAGTCATGAAAATCTTTTATGAAGAAAGCTTACGTTTTTTCAACCATTTTCCATATGCCTTCATCCAACTCCGATACAACCTTTCAAATCTAATCTATTTCATTCCTATTCCTCTAAACAGGTCAAAGGAGATCATATGCTCTACACACTTTAACAATTTGTTTTTATTTTATGATTTCCACATATAGTTTTACTATATATATGAAAGGATACATCAAGGAAAACTTTGGGCAAGATCACAGAAGGATACGTCAAGGAAAACTTTGGAAAAGATCATAAAAGATAGCATGACCTTATCAAAGAATGTATAGTTCTGTTATATATGAAAAGATATTGAAGGGAAGTCTTTGCAAAGTCTTTGAAAATATGACAAAAGATGTCTTACTTTATTTATGAATTTATATGCAATAAAGTCCTTGTAGAGATTAAATAATAAATTGAATTTATATGCAATAAAGTCCTTGTAGAGATTAAATAATAAATTGGTTCAGCTGTGAATTATTATAATAAATAGCTGTGAATTATTATAATAAATATGAAATGAAATAAGTTAATTTTGTAACAATTTTTTTATTTATTAAAATTTATTAATTTAACAATTCTAAATTTTAATCAATCAAAAATTCTAATTAATTTTTCAATCAATTAGTAATTTTAATTAATTTTTTAAATATTTTATTTTCAAAAATTTGAACAAATTCAATTTTATTTTTAATCTCAAAAGTTAAGTTCAAAATCAGTTCAGCCAGTTTCTAAAATGTTTAGACTATCCTACAAAATAATTTTTTGGGGGTTATATTTTTTTGGGGACATTTGCCCTATATTCAATAAGAAATTATTAAATCCACAAATTTAAATGATTATTTTTGTATAATCAAAGTGTCTCAAAAAATATTTAGCATGTTAAATCCATTTATACATTTAAAAATAAATTTTAAACAAAATATATAAAAATGATTTCGTATAAATTTATATAACCAGATTCCAACTAAAAAACCATTTATTAAAATGGTTAGAAAACTCTACAAAATAGAGTAATGCACATATTCTTTTCAAATGAAGAAAGTAAATAAAGTAGAACTGGATGGGTCCAATTCAGTTGGAATGAAATGACAGAGGGGTTTAGAATCCAAGGTTAAAAGATTGATTTAACCCACCGTAAGTAAATTCTAGAGAATAAGACATACTCACATGTGAAGCAACGGGCAGATTCTGACAGATGTTGGGGCCAATTCCACCTGGCGCTGTGTAAAATGGCTACCATTCAATGTACCTCCATCACTCGGCTATCGGGAATCCAGAGAGTGGATGAATGAGCTGGTGGGCACTTGGCACGTTAAGCAAATTAATGACATAATAAAATTGAAAGAAAAGGGCGGGCAGATAATGGATGGGAACCTTTGAAGGATGACATAAACCGACAGCATCTTTTCCTTTATCTATTTTAAACAAAGGGTATGCCCTCCCATCGGGGTGCCACCTCGTCCCAAAGCGATTCGCTCATTTAGAATTCCCAGGTGGGTCCCACCCACGCTCCTGGCCGCTATCAATGGATTTTTCTCTTTCCTGCCAGGCACTGAAATCTTCGAAATTTCACCGCCAAATCCCGTCAAGATAACGGACGGAAAGTTAAGTCGCTAAGACGGGAGCGGCAGGGGAATGCTATAAATTCACACGCTCAGCTCCCCTATGTTTGCCCGTCTGGCAACCTAACGATCTCCGTTTGATCAAAATGGAGCCGAAGAGTCAATCCAGCGGCCGAGCGCTGCGTCCGCCCTTCGGCTTCATCAGATCGCTCTCCCCCACGCGCCACTTCCATTCCTCATCCTCCTCTTCTTCTTCGTCTTCTGCCGTCAATTTTGCCGTTCCCAACTCTTTATCCCCCACGCGTACCAATCATTCCGTTTCATCTTCCGTTAGTTTAGCCATGGGCAGATCTGTTTCCCCGAACACGAAGTTGCAGGTTCGATCCGCTGGCTCACCTCCCAAGGGCGGCGTCCAAGGCAAGGTCATTCCTTCTCCTTCCAGTCCGGCAAAGATGAGGAAGACATGTATGTGTTCGCCTACAACTCATCCAGGTTCGTTTCGTTGCAGTCTTCATAGAAAAAATAATACTTCTTCGTCTTCTTCTTCTGCGCATTCTCAGTTAAATACAAGAAGATCCGCCATGGCGAATTCCCTGGTAAGGATCGGCAGCGTCGAAGGAGAATGGGTGAAAAGAGCCCTCACGGCTCTCATACGCCCTTCCAGCCACCACATGCGAAGGAGAACGTCCTTCCAGCCACGGCCAAGCAGGCTCCGCCATATGTCCAGGGCTGAAGATTTCTCCTGATCGAAGCCGGACTATTCCGATCCAAGATATTATTACCAGTAGATAGCTTCAACGTCATGTATATAATCCATTCCGCACCATTGAGAAATATCAAGAGCCGGCCTAAGTTTGTAACGTAATTATGTACATATATATAATATTCACAGGTATTTCTTTGAATCTGTGATTCCAGGGTTTTAATGCTCGGGATTACTGCGCCGATTTGTTTCCGTAATGATCTAACAAACATCTATCTTTGTTTTCAAGATTTTTTTTCAACCCCAAGCCCCGACCCTTTCGTGAGCAACCCCAGTACCGTAATAAAACCCTAAGTACCGTAATAAAACCCTAACGCAAACACGATTTGTAACGCAATGAATTAGCAATGTCTGTAAAATATATGTTTTATTCTGATAACCAAGAGCACTGGGGTTGAATGTTAGTGAAGCCACGGGCATGCTATTCATCAGATATCAGGTTACCAGCTGAGGCAAGGGCCACCATTTTTGTCTGCTCGTTACCGGTTGCCATCTTAAACTACCAGATTCAAGTACTTCCTATTTACGTTTCGGATAATGGAATTCTTCCCCTAACGCTGTCTGGCCCGAGTCTCCGCACCGCCAGCTGTATGTATAAACCATGAAGTGTCAGTGCCATTCTGTGAACACAGAGGGGCAGACTGAAAACCGTCTGTGCCATTCTACACAGGGGCAGACTGAACCGTCTGTGTCATTCTACACAGAGGGGCAGACTGAAAACCGTCTGTCTTAATACCCCTGTCACCTGTGGCCCGCCAACTCTGTAATGTACAATAATTATATAGTTATGTCTGGATCCTTGCAGCCAAAAGCATGGAGATGGATAACGATTTGGCTTTTGTATTTTCTGGATTAAACTTTGCTTCCTCCCAAATTTAAAAATAATTTTTCCAAATCATAAAAATTCCAAAAAGTAGTGAACATGAATCCCCCTATTAAACTCCTCGTATAAACCTGGCTTATATTGACATATATAGAATATTATATGGTTTAGGTATTTGTGCAAGGGAGTGACCAAATTCCATGTGCAATTATATATTTATTTAATTAATTGTAAATTAATTATATTTATGTTCTTTAAAATTTTATTTTTTTAAAAATATTTTAGAACTAACTCTGCTTTTTTGGGAGGGGATTGGCATATATAGAATATTATATGATTTAGGTATTTGTGCAAGGGAGGGACCAAATTCCATGTGCAATTATATATTTATATAATTAATTGCAAATGAATTATATTTATTTTCTTTAAAATTTTATTAATTTTTTTTTATTATTTTAAATATTTTAAAATTAACTATGTTTTTTTTTCCAGTTTAATTTTATTCATCTAAAGATAACCAAATTATATTTTAAATGTGCTTTAAGTACACTTAGAGTTAGCTACTAAGTTGTTGAGTACAGTTACCAAAATATGAATTGGGAAACACTTTGTAACTAAAGTTTAGCTTGTCTAAAAGATGGACCTCAAAGCTCAAGCTCTGACCCAATCAAGGAAAGAAGCCAAAAACTGCATGCCCAAAAGATGCACTTCAAAGCTCTGACCCAACCACCGAAAAGAAGCAGAAACCCCAACAACCGCTACAAGATTTGCTCACGGCAGACACTCCCACTAGCAACCAAACCCACGAAGGGAAAGGGCCATGGGAGACATTGCAGCTGGAAGAGGAGCACCATGAGCACAGGGGACCCTCACCAATGATGAGCCATAGCCCTATCACCAACAAAAACCGCAAGAGGTCGAGCCGAAACTTCGAGGAGACAAGAGAGATGGCGACAGGTAGCCACCATAGCGGACTACAGAGGCCAAGCGAGGACGAAACCAACAACAACGCCGCAACTGACATATCTGAAGCGTCAAGGCCTAAGGAAGCCATCAGAGACTGAATGAAACCAGTTTAAAAACTCCAGAAGAGGCAACAAAGCTTCCATCATAAGCCAAAACAGGCCAAAGCCATACACCATTTGACATATGCGGCATGCACCAGGTCGATCCGATGGGGGCAGTGGACAAGCACGAAGTGATGGCGAGAAATTAGGAAAATAAAAGTTCTATTGCGGCCTATGACTAGAGTAAACCCTAGCCGCGGCTGCAGACCTCCCGTGATTTCAAGTCGTGCACTTCTTTCCTGTGTGAGGTTTAGAACTAACTATGTTATATTAGTAGCTATATTACTAATAGAGAAAATGTATATCAAATCTTCATTGTTGTTGGCTTGCGTATGGGGAAACTAGACCAACAACATTGTAAAAGAGTCTCAATCCACGTTGTTTGATCCAATTTTTTTAACAAAAAGAGACTAACAAACCTATTAGTTGAAACCCAATATCTATCTAGACTAACATCTAGCCTAACATTATCTTTTTCTAGATTGAAAAAAGAGCTTTCTAGAAAAAAAAACAAACTATATGTCATTCAAGACCAATGAGGGGGAAGGGACCCACTTGCCCCCTCTAGACGGTTTGAAACATGTAAGATCTCACATGTCGCTTGGTTGGTTGTCCCTTGGGTGTGCCTGCAAGTGAGACCCCACAGTGGGTTGGTTGTCCTCTAAAGAGACTTGGGCGTCAATAGGAGTTCTAAGATCCTAAATATGAAGTTGCATGTCTTGAATTTGCTCCTGCATGATCTCTCTTATTGTGTTGTCGAGGAGAATTTGACCCAAGAAATTTTTATGTGCCATTACAAATCAATTGTTTTGAGAAATTTTGTATCTTGAGCTCGTGAAGCTCCTATATCTGGCACCTAGTCCCCTATTTATGCATCCACCACCCAATCGTGGAGGGTGGTTCTCCCCTGTCTAGTGGTTTCCTCGATGAACTCCAAATTTTGTTGAAACCTGAGAGGGGCTACTTTTTGAAATTCCCTCTCTACCTCATGTTCCAAGAGCATGATGCGTGCACTGGAAGGCTATGAGGAAGCTGGGTCAGGTAGGTGATGATTGCCCCTTCTATAACCCCTTGCATATCCCTGAGATAAAGGCATGGAGAATAGATGAACTTGAAGAGCCGACTCACAAGCAGCCCTTATGAGAATAAGCTTCAGACCACCATGGAGAGCAACCTTGCTTGACCACCATGGAGAGCAACCTTGCTTCTCTTGTTGCAAGCCTAGAAATAAGCTAATGAAAGACCCCTCCATTGAAATGCATGATGCATTTCGAGCTCAAGTAGTAGGCTTTCACTGGATGTTGCATTATTAAATGCTCCATCCTCACCTCAACGTAATGATTATTTTCTCCAGTCTCATCCCTCATAACAGCTGAGTACTGCGAACGTTGGGAGGGGAGATTATCCGAAATCTGCCCCGGTCCTTCCCACGAGCTCCACTTCATAGCTAGATTAATGTATGTATTGACACACCAGGTGGAAGGGCATGTCGAAGGCCACATGTCTGCGCACGTAAGGGCATGTCGAAGGCCACACATCTGCACGTGTCATTCTCGAAGATGACAATAGCCTCTTCCTATCACATCGATCCCCATCCGACTAATTTTTTTAAAATAATATATTAAGATGTATTTTTAATTAATAATGATAAAATAAATTTAATAATTAAATAAGAAAATAATATTTTTAATTTTTAATTAAATATATTTTTGAAAAGTGATATAATGGTTTTTCATTGTTAATTAATATACAACTATTTTTATCTTCGGATATACATGACATGTAATTGGATTGATAACAATAAGAAGATGAGCAAATTGCAAATTAGTTGTAAGCATTATGTGTGGATTTACATGGCATGCAATTGGATTGATAACAATAAGAAGATGAGCAAATTAGTTGCAAGTATTATGTGTAGCATGTGAACTTGATTGATTGCTATTAAAATAGTGGTAAGTTATTTTATTCGTGACAAATTTTGTCATAGTGGTGAGTTAATTGATGATGATAGTTATTATTGGTTGCTATTTATGTATGTGAGTTGATGTATTATTATTATTAAAAAATACTACGTTATTTGAAATAGTTTAATGGTATGGTGGTCCACAAAGAGGTAAGCTTTCACTTTTGCCAAATAACTTTAGATCTTAGGTCCTAGTCAATTAAAAACACTCTTAGATCTTACTTTACTTTTAGCCAATCAAACACACTTTTAAATCTTATATCAAAATAAATAAATAAAAATTCAACTTAAGAACACTCTTAGATCTTACTTTACTCTTAGCCAATCAAACACACTTTTAAATCTTATATCAAAATAAATAAATAAAAATTCAACTTAAGATGATTACTTAATAGAATTATATACTTTTTAATAACCTTTAACTTTGATTAGATATATCATACATGAAACTAAATATTACTTATTGTTATAAATAATTATATTTATTTTTTTACAAATATAATAATTAATAAAAAAACTTAACCTAAAATATTTATAATTATAAAATAAAATAAATATTTTATTAAATATATTCTATATTTTAAAAATAAATATAATTATAAAATAGACAACTCATTAAATATATTCTATATTTTAAAAGTAAAACCATCATATTATTTAAAAATCAATCCTTAACATGGCTGGATTTTTTGTCCCCACAAGTTTGGAACTGGTGACTTTAACATCATGGAGTGCTTTAACAACACACTCCGTCACCAACTGTCCTACACATCAAAGACATTGATAATATTATTTTATAATTTTTTTTGTAAATAAAAGAAAACCTTATATTATATCAATTGTCTACAATACAGTGACACTTGGCAGCCACCTGTTCTGCCACAGGAGGGAAACCAGAACATGTGGCTCCGATCTGTTTTGGCATTGCCATGACTATAGGAGATTAAACAAAAATTATGAAGAAAATTGCAAGTGTTTGCAGGAAGCCAGTTCTGCCTTCCTATTATGGGGCTGGCCATATACAGAGCCTCTATAACTAATAGAATTATACACACAAAGTGAGCAAAATTTAGCTTGTCATCGTGGTAAATTAGACCATCGACGCTATAACTGAAATAAACAAGAGATTGTGACCTGGGGTGAGCCGCTTCAGTTCATGGTAGAACCTGGTTGTCCATCGATGGTGAATGTTGGGGTGAATCGTTGTTTGCATTTGGCTTGCGCTAGAGCGTCCGTGAGTGCCTTGAACATAATATCCAGTGTTTGACTGATGACGCCTTGACAATGCATATGGTCGTCCTACCGCTGCCTAATCCCGAAGAGGAGCTCAAGGTGCTCTTCTGCAAGATGGTTGGCAAAATGCGGAGCCTCTTCTCCCTTTCTCGTCTCGTCGCCGCCCACTGCAGTTGTTTCCTTGTCTGTACCTGCCAGTTGTCAACTTGGAGGGATCTCCTCCTCCACTTGGCAGCCCCCATCACTGTAGTAGGGCTCTCCCAGCTTGATAGCTGGGGAGGCTATAGAGTTGATAACTGGGAGAGGGCGCACACCCAAGGGTGGCACCTCCTCTTTCACTGTGCTCAGACTGTAGTGCAAGGTCGGAGGTGGCGCCTCCTCTTTCACTATGCAGGGGATGTAATGCAGAGGCAGAGGTGGCACCTCCTCTTTCATTATGTTGGCACTGTAATGTAGAGGCAGAGGTGGCGTCGGGGGAAAGTGCGTCGTGGAGGACGTTGTTTCCNTTGAGTGCTCTTGGTAGAGGTGGGGATGGGAAAAGTGAATTGTGAGAGCTCTTTGGGAGGCAGTGAGCCTGGTAGCCCGAGAGAGGGCGTTAGTTTTCCTAGCGGCCCTCTTCGGATTTCCGCGATCCCGTGGCATGGTGGGGGGATAGGGGGGTGGTGGAGGGGATAAGAGGTGGTTGTGGGAAGAAGCGGGATGCAGAACGGAGCGATATGGATGTTCCTGGTTCGCAGGGGGCGAATTGAGGTCGAGAGGACGCACAAGGTTAGAGCGATGATGCCCGAAAAACCATGGAGGTCGAAGTGCTCTACAAGAACAACGCACCAGGTGAATAATGAATTGAGTCGTGTTTTAGGGCTGCTCTTATCGCCTCGAGAACCTGAAATGACCCCTCCCATCGCCATTGAAGGTTGATGGGACCTTTGCAACTGCTTGGTACCAAATGCCTAGCTGGTTCGCTCGCTCGAGAGCCCAACCAAGCACACTAACTTAATTGCGACCGAGGATAATAACTCCCCCACTGATTTGGTCCAAGTGCCCTCCTCATCGCGCCAAGTGATCCCATCAAGATATATTATTATTTTTTATTAATATATTACTACATAATTAATTTTTATTTTCTTTCCAAAAAGTGATAACAAGAAATTGTTTAAAAGTTACTATAATTATTTTCCATTAATTATTAGTGTATGGTTATTTTTATTTTTTCAAATTTATATTTCGGTGAATAAGATTGATAACAATAAGCGGTTTTGCCGCCTTTAAAAAACCAATAAAAAAGGAACAATTTGYCTATAAACCTTATCATGTTATGGGTATAACGTGCACTTGTTTGCGACCGAAATGATTGTAAAGAGCTGTACWCCATTCTTTGAAAGCATGCTTTTTAATTAAAAAAAACAAATTCACTATTGTATGAAAAAAATGATTTWTATTGAAATTTTTATTTGGAAAATTTATAATTATAAAATAAAATTGATAATTGGTTAAATATATTATATATTTTAAAAGTGGATGGTAACTATTATCATTATATAAAAGTTAATATAATTTTTTTAAAGCTATAAAAGTTAATATCATTATTATTATTTTTTCAAATTTATATTTTAAAAAATAAGATTGATTATATATATATATATATATATAAAGTTGGTAAAATTTATTATAATTTAATAGTCAATTGATAGTGAGTACAATTGTAAAAGGTGAGAGGAGCGGGTGGGGTTCTTCAAGACTCTAGAGGAAACACATAATTATCCTATGAACGGAGTATAGGGGTGGCAACCAATAACAATGTAGAAGCATATAAGCTTCTACAAGGATTATCTCTAGATAATACTTGGGATATACACACTCTCACAATGCTAGGAGACTCTAAAGTAATAATCAAGCATGCAAGGCTTCAAATGCTCCGAAATAACATTCAACTCCAATCAATTATTCACACAATTCACCATGAAATGAAGGCATTCAACACGATTGATCTCTTCCATGTCCTTCGTTCTAATAACACAGAGGTAGAGTGTCTTGCAAATCAAGCTACTCAATATCCATTGGGTGTCATCATGGTCAATAAGATCATATCTTTCTCTCCTATCCCATGACCCCTCTAAAACTCAAAAGGATAAAAAAAGGGGGCCTATACCCTAAGTAGGACCCCCATATGGTGTTAAACTCAAGGATCAATGACATAATATACATAGGGCATATCTCCATCACCCAGCTAGACATGAGGACATCACATGAAGAGTCAACGACAACATGTGTTATTCACTTGTCACCTCTTGGCTGCTTTAAATTCTCCAGTACCAAACCCTCTTATCACTTGCTCTCCCCATTACTCCTGGGCTCATGTGGGATGTACAACCTCATCATGGATACAATAGCCTGTACCTATAATCATGGATTTAGGTGGGAGTTGAGATCAGGCTCCACGTCGCTCGCATCAACACACACTTGTGTCAATTTCTATTTATGGCTCACCTCCTCGATGCACTATGGCATTCCTAGTATGGTGATATCCTCTTCTGGATGTTAGTCATTTCTCCCTAGTTTGCTCTCCTCCTTTTGTGTTTGCTAGCACTCACGCCGAGGGTTCTATTGGGCAATGTCTAAAGCGTGTGGACATGATCAAGGAGGAGCTGGGTGACCTGCATACTTTAGGCCATTCATTGCAACTCCAATTCAATGGATTATCGTCTCAGGTACTCATGATTCTAGAAATATCAGTGCAGCAAAGGAAGAGCATTCATCAACTTAAGGATGTATGTGAGGCTCTTTGGTCTCAATTGGAAATCTTCTCCTTCGACCTCCCCCTAGCTCCTCTCTTTGGAATGATCAAGACAACTTAGAAATGGATTCTTCACCAACGCAACAAGCTCCACTGTTGGATTTGAATAGCCCATCTCAAGGTTCTAGTCATAACTCTGAAATTACTCAACAACCTGATATGTATGATCTTGGGACGAGCAAGACTTTTTCTCGCCTACCCATTTTGATGCTTTGTATCAGTTCGAGTGTTTTTTGGCACTTTTATACTTTAATATAATTCCTCCCTTTATTGTTGAAAAAAAAAGATAACAAGTACTGGACTTAGGGGTCGTTAACATGTTTCCTTTACTTACTAGAAAAACCGACTCTTGACCAATTAAAAACAGTTTTAGGTCTTACTCCAAGAACTATCTTCAAGAAAACTAATTTCTTTATAATCATCACCAAATCTACTCCCATTGAAATAATACACTTTTTATTAACATTTATAATTTAACTTTTTGAAAAAATAATAAAAAAATAATTAAAAATAAATATAATTATTTTCCATATACAATTGTTTTTTAATTTTCGAGCTTTATATACTAGGGAGTAAGACTCATAACAAGAAAATAGGGAAAGAGGGTTAAAAGTATGACATAAGGTTGGTTTCAGAGATAATTAGGTGGTGAGGTTTATCTTTTTACTTTCTCTTTTTAAGGTATTCGTTGATCTTAATGTGTTTGTTAATTATTTTTAACTATTTAGTTTTGTTATGAATGAATAAAGAATAGGTATTGTTTAAATGTTTTTTTTTTAATTTAAATTTAATAATATAGTTTTTAGTAAAACTTCAATTTTTTTTTGTTATTTAAATTATATTTTTAAATATATAAATATTATATATTTTCAATGTTTTAGAAAAATTTCAATGATATTTAAATTTTATAATTTTAATAATTCAAATTTACAATTCCAACATTTGTTTAAATTTTTTATTAAAATGAAACTTGTATAATAACAAGGTAGTCAAGTTTTGTATGGATAAATATTATTTATTTTAATTTTATTTAAATGTTTAATCAAGTAAGGTAGTCAAGTTTCGTATGGATACATATTGTTTATTTTAATTTTATTTAAATGTTTAATCAATGAAGTGGGTGCACAAAGTTGTTTCCTGAAATCATTGCTATGGAAATATGTGCTTGTTGTGAATTTCAAGAACCTGTACACTATATGAATGTGAATGTTGATGAATTCATATTTAAATTTGCTTTGGTTCTTGTCGAACTTTCATGCTCTCACCTTGCTCACCTCCCTATTTCCTTCCATGTATATTCAAATCTATGTCACAAAAGCCCATGCATGTTCAAAGATGTGCACTTTAATAATGCATGCACATTCCTCTTTGTAAAAAGAATTAAAAATGTGACTTTTTTCCAATTTTTTTTTTTTTTTTTTTTTTGTTACC
>SNQJ01S0204349.1:0-16578 GCA_010110895.2 Picea sitchensis
TATCCATGTGATTGGGTCCTTGCCATCAAACTTCCTCATATCGATCTTAGGAATGTGGTTGGTGTTCAACCCAAAGTTGGAATTTCTCCATTCTTGATTCACCTTCCTTGTGTCCTCATCATGAATTTCATGGGATACATTTTCACTTTCAGGTGTCCTCTCTATTATGATTTTTTTCAATCCTTCCATGATCTCCCTTTTTAAACCCTCCATCATCTCTTGTAGTTCATCTTTTGTTACTATCTTCTTTTGTAAATCATTTATGTCCCTACACATTTATTTAACTTCATCAAGAGTCCATGTAGGATTTCCCGAAGGCTTATTTGGTGTAGAAGTTCCCTTTTTGGGTGGCATGTTGGCCAAGTATCACTTTTCAACCTTGATTTTGAGGTGGTTCTGCTAGAAAATATATCTTCTGCTGTATCTCCAAAGTTTCGGCCCTTATGGGTATGAAAATTTATTTTTTGTAGTTCTCTGATATTTCTTCTCTGCAATGCCACAGGTCTGATCAAAATTGGATGTGCCAAGTGGAATTTATTGTAACTTCCTCACAACTTGCTGATTTTTGGCCTTTCTGGGAGATGTCACTTGTATAGCATTCCTCGCACAAAATAATTGATATAAAATTCTAAAACTCGTACCAGAAATACTAAATACTGCGCACTATCTAATGCAACTAGTCTCACTCAATTTTGATACTCTAGGAAGACGTTATGATTGTTTTACCTGGAACACCTTCTTGAGACTAGCCAATAGGACTAGTCAGATACCCTATCTTCCACAGGGTTTATATACAAATGTAAGACGACCCAGAAGATGCAATTTTTAGCACAGATACCTTACTAATTTCTGTGAATATCCTCTAGATTTCAGGGTCTAAAACGTTACATAAAAAAAATTATAGCGAAAATTCCGCAATGACTCAGTTCATGATGATTCCAGAACCCTATATTGCACAGGCTTTATCTACGAAATTATAAGGCCTCAGGATCTGAAATAATAACATAACATACCTTGATCCGTCTACTAAATATCCTCCAAGCCGTTCCTTCTGAAATGTTGTAGAAAACAAGTTATAGCGAAAATGCCAAGGTGTCTCAGATGTAGTAGCGAAACCCTAAGACCTTGAGCTCTTATACCATATGTTAAGAACCAAATATCAATATAGCATAGAAAAACCTCAGAATAAGTACTTAATGCCTTGACAAAGAGATATATTTAGATAATAAGCCTCTTCGAGTGGGAAACCGCCTTTTTCCCACACAAATGTACCATTCCAAGATGATTCCAAATGAAAATGTCTCCTTGTTATATATAGGAGACTAGGAGGTATAATTACAACTAATGGAATAAAGCTGACATAAATAAAATAACATTACTAATGTAATATGGCCAAATTAAGGGGTAATGAGCCAATATTAGGGCTTAACACAATCTTTCGAAAGGAACTAGTCCTTTTGGAATATGGTTACTAGGCAACTGAACAATATGATGGTTAGAAATTTTATTTAGAAAAACATTAGCAGGAGGGCTATTTTCAGTATCATGATCTTGATCAATATGTAAGGCATAAAACTCATCCACAGTCTCAAGAAATATTTTAATCTCAATATCATATGCAAAAACCTTCCAATGTTTGACATTTTCAGGTATAGAGGGTCTATAGTTCACTTCTACATCATATTTGAGTTTAGGTGTCAAAGGGACTCTGAAATTACTTGTTGAAACAACCAAAGAATCTGCCATGGTGTTCTCCTCTCTTGGAACAAATAAGATATTAAAAACTAAGAAGAAACTATCAACAAGATCCCAAACTTCATTTTTGTAAGTCCTTAGCCTGGGGTGTTTAGCTTGATACATATTTTTGATTTGATGGACAATTAATTCAACATCTCCAAACAATGCTAGCTCTTCAATCCCCATGTCTTTGGTAACCCTCAAACCTAAAACAAGAGCTTCATATTCTGCCACATTGTTTGTAGTTTCAAATTTTAGCTTGTAGGACAAAGATATGATCTCTTGAGTAGGAGAAACAAAGGATTCTCCAACACCAACACCTTCCTTAGAAGAGGCTCCATCAAAAAACATTTTCCAAATAGAGGTATTTGGAGGAGAATCTTCACAAAAGGTAATGGACTGTTTTTTTATTTCAAGAGGAGGTTGAGGAGCATCAGTGAGCTACAATATACTGGATCCTAAATCAATGTCAAGTGTAAACATAGGATGGTTGATGGGGTTTGCTTCATCACTGATGATGTAGGCTAATTGAGCCTCCCTGTAAAGCCTTCTATGTTCTCCCCCAAACACAAGAATGGTGGCATATGTAAGGTCCATATGCAAGGTCCCCCCTAGTATTTTTATCCAAGATATTGACAAGAGCATACCAAACTTATGGGGGACATCAACCACCACAATATCCATGACCACAATTTTCATGGGAAACTGAAATAAGGTCACAACCAGATCTTTGATAACCCTAAGACACTTCACTTTCCTAGATTCAAAAGAGTATAAGTCATGGTATGTTTTTGTAATTTCCAACCCAAGCTCATCCATGACTATTTTTGGCATGAGATTGTGAGATTCCCTTGAGTCCATCAAGAAGTTGTGCAAAACTTTATCATGAATGTTCAATGATGTATAGAAGGGAGGGGATGAATCATCTCTATCTTCTATCAAATGTCCTAGGATGACTGCTGGTTTTTCATCTTGAAGGTTGACTGAATCAGTGGAATTGGAGGAAGGTTCAGGCTGCAACATTTTGGAAAGATATCTTTTGAATTCCTCAATTTTGATCAACTCCAAAAAAGGTACAGGGATTTTTATTTTTTTAATCTCACTTTCAAAGCTGAAGGAAGATGGAGATTTCAGAATCTCCTTAACTTCTGGGGTAGGATTATTAACCAATGCTTGAGGGATTTGTGCATATTTTTCTTTGCTGCTAGCTGCCACAGGCTTAGAATTTTTTTTTTTTTAGTGGGTTAATCAGAAGTGTCAGTGTTTGCCTCTTTCCTTTTGGACCTCAGGTTGTATCTATTAGGATTGTCATTTTTTTTTCTCCTTTACTCAATTAATTTAATTAACTATCCATGAGAGACTCTTCACATGCATATTAAGTCAAATGAGGGGATGAATAGGTGTCACCAAGGCAATGGATTCTAGGATGAGTTTCTTCATCCTCTCCTTCTTGATCAACAACAAGTTTTTTTTGGAGAGGGATTTGAATTTTTTGATCATCCCTATCTCTATTTCTTGGATATCTTTGGAGGACCCGAGGGGCATTATTTGGTCTTCTAAAATTACCTCTATTATCAACATTCTATGTATTCCTATAGGTCTATTTTCCTTCAAGTTTTAACTTCTCCATTTCATCATAAAGTGATTTTACCAATTTTGTAAGTTCATCAAATTGAAGATGGAAAACAGAGGAATCAAAGGTTGAGGCTTCAACTCTACTTTTTCTCTTGTCCCTATCATATTTCCCCCTAATTTTGTCAGCTGCCACTATGTTAGATTCTACTTCTAAGGTTGCATCTTGCATATGAGCTAAGGAGGTAGATCTTCTTTATCACAGTAGAAGGAAAAACTCGGGGTCAAAATCACTGGCATAGGTGATCTCAACAGAGGTTTCTGTAGGCTCTATTTCAACAGGAATCTTGTTGTACATTTTATTAAATCTTTTTGAGAAGTTTGAAACAAATTCTCCCTCTTTCCTCTTAAGGGATCCAAATTCTATGATATAATAAAGAAAATATTTTTATCCCCCCAATGTCTCAAGAAAGAATCATATAAAGCTTCAATCCCAGCAATAGATCCAGGAGTAAAACCCCTAAACCATTTCCTAGCCTCACCATCAAGGCTTTGTAGAAATACTCTCATCCATACATATTCATTCTCAATGTTAAGATTGTTTGCATAACTATAAAAGGAAGCAAGGTGTTCTTCAATAGTTATGTCTTTCTCCCCCGTGAGCTTGGGCATGTACTTAAGGTAGTATCCAGCAGGGAGAGATTTCATAGGATGAGGTAAGATAAGAGGGCCATACCTAGCATCCACTATGGCATCCATCCTATTTCTAGGAGCATTAGCACCTACCATTGGGTTATAACCTGTAGGAGAACAAGGGGGATATGGAGATTTGAAAACTGCAACTACAGTTTAGGTTTGAGGGGAAAGAGGAAAGTTGGATGATGATGGAGAGGTCTCAAATTTCAGAGGAAGAGTTTGAGCCTTTGGGGAAAATGAAATAGGGTCCAAAGGAGAAGAGGTTTCCTCTTTTTTAGTATCAATAAATTTGATAGGAGGAGGAGTAGGAAAACCCAAAGTAGGGAAATCTTCAATACTCTCAAGTCTGAACCACTTTACAATGTCAGGAGAAACAAGGGTTTCAAAACTTTCTTCTTTGACTTGAGGGATAAAATATGAATATTCAACAGGGAAATTTTCAAAATCTAAACTTCTAGAAACTTCAGTAGAAGGTAAAATTGGAGGGTTAGATATTGCTACTGGAGTTTTAAAAGTAGAATCATACGAATGACCAGAAGTACCTGGTATAGGAGTTGAAAATCCTTCTTGAGAATCCTTCTTGAGAATCCTTTCATTTTTTGAGAATCTTCTCTGGGTCAAATTCAGGTGTTGCTAGAGGTAAATGTGGAGTAGACCTCGTGTGTTTGCCTTTGGGAGCCACAACTGAAACAATGGAGTCGCCAGGTGCAAGCTGCAATCTTCAATGTATTGAATTCTAATGCAACTTTAGAATCAATATGCTTTGTCGTTCAATCCCAGGGAAATGTCTTCAATTTGTTTCTTAGCAATGGAACCAAGAATGTTAGCACTAAGAATCACCCTCAGATTGCAAAGAGGATAAGCCCAATACCCATCAAAGTATGTGTAAATGTAAATGAGTGTTTAAAGGTCAAATGGACAAGACTCAAAATAATAATGTTTTAACTCATAAATTTGGGCTAGCATGCATAAGGAAATGAGGTCTTTATTAGCTTCAGTCAGTGAATGAGAGTAAAAGTGAATAGGAGGAAGACTTAGTGAGGGAGGTGTAAAGGTATTCTATTGACATCAGGTCTTCAAGTATCCCAAGGAGGAATAACTCAAACACAAGAACTTCTTGAATTCAAAGTTAAAGAACACTGAAGAAAACCATAGTAGTATTATAATCAAACATTCATCATAACAAAACCATAATAATCTCACATGGATCATCTAATAATGAGTACTTCAACATAATAGGAAACACGATGATATAAAGAGAAACTAACTTCTATTAATAAAAAATTCTCAAGTCCAATACATAACGAGAGAACAATCTACTTATTCAAAATATTACAATCAGGGAGCCCAACTCAACCATTAGAACCTCTATAATCATTTAGAATATATATTTATAACCAAAAAGGAAAGGCAAAAACTAGAGGTGAGAGATAGCCTCCCTCCCCTAGGATTCTCTAAAACAATTATCATTCTAACACTTGTGCTAATAGTTCTTAACAAACTGATACAAAATAGGAACCATGTTGGAAACCACTCCAACAAGGATTAAATGACATGTCTCCCTTTAGGCTCATTCCTTTTCATTTCCAAGTGTCCTCCAAAGATTGTATGTTTCCTCCATGATGCCACATGTGATCCTCGCTTCTCTCCACATCATCGACCACCCAAAGGAGTCAGGAATTCGAATCACTTGATTGCAGGTGGCCGTTCGTAGCGCCATTCAATAACGCATTGGGTAGCCAGTTCTGTAGCATTCTCTGCAAAAACACTCTGCAGATTTCGTAGCGCCTCCTCCAAAATAGGTCTGCATTTTCCATAGCACCAATATTGTGTAATGACTGTGTGAAATTCCGTAGCGCCCCTCTCGAAATAGCTTCTGCAGATTCGATAGTGCCACGCCTCAAATGGTCCTGCATAATTGGTAGAGCCATTCATAAAAACGACTCTATGGATTTGGTAGTGCCATCTATCAAATGTTCTTGAAGATTTGGTAGTGCCACTGTGTATTTCAACTAGGAGATTTCATAGCATATTAGGTGGTGAAAATGTAGAACATACTATATAGACGATTCTGTAGCGCCATGACGCTACAACCTTTTTGTATTTTTTCTGTGTGATGAGACCAGTCCTTCAAAATAAAAAAAACTTAGCTGATGGATTAGGAGCCTGTAGATGCCTGTATAGGTGGAAAACAATTATACTTCCTTGACTACTTTACTCTTTCAAAAAGATACCACCCAAAAAATGGATCTTATATCCCCCAACTACTTCATCAACCTATCACTCCTCCTTGTTGCAGGAGAGCTTCCCTCTATCATGTCAACATGTTTTTCCTTTGCAGGGATACTCTTCTTGATTGCAAGTGTACTCTTCATGAATACTGGTTCATCTCTTTCAATTGCAGCTTGTACCAAAACAGTTAAGTTCCTATGGGCCAATTCATCCTTGAAATGATGCAATTCTTCCTTGATCTTTCTATTTTGATATTGAAATCATTTGTTTTTCCTGTAGATATTATTAAGTTTCTTATGGAGAGGAAAATCTCTTCTTGCTGAAAAATTTCCAGATCAATGGTGTTACTGTACATATCCATGAGTTCCTTCATATTAATTCTCTCATTCAAGCTTTCAGCTTTCAAACGAGCAACCTCCTTCCTAGCCTCCCTGAGTTGTCTGATCAATCTTTTGAAAGTGTGATTACTAGGTGGAGTGTTGATATTGATAACCTCAAAAGGTTTCTCAATGGCTTCACCTTTATCTTTATGCTACATAGGGGCTCTGTCTATCACCCCAATAGGCTTCTCAATTCCTTTACCCTTATCTTTCTCTTTCCTTGGAACTGAAACCTTGGGTAGGAATTATTCTTCAACAACCTCCTTGAGGGATGATGATCTAGTAAAAGGATTCCTGATTTTGATCTTAT
The DNA here is from genome assembly GCA_010110895.2 of Picea sitchensis. Lineage (NCBI taxonomy): Eukaryota > Viridiplantae > Streptophyta > Pinopsida > Pinales > Pinaceae > Picea > Picea sitchensis. The sequence goes on from SNQJ01S0204349.1 coordinate 6,928, forward strand.
TTGTGGAGCAGGTGAAGAGAAATACAACTTCCTTCCCCTCTTGGTTGTGGATTTGGTGGATGAAGGGACTTCTTCCAATTCAAGTGCACGGGGAGGTGAAAAATATCTTCATGGAGAGTGATGAACCTCTCTCACTTCTTCTTCAATTTCCTTGAGGGATTCTTTGTCTTGAGTAGTGGCTTTGCTTTTTCTGTTCATGCTTGTTCCTGCTGGAGCAACACTAATGGATGGAAAAAGGGCATGCATCCTAGAATGAGGAGTAGAGGATATATCCAGCTGCATGTGGGCAGAGACAATAAACTGTTCCCAAGTAATGTTCCTCTTCTTCAAATCTTCCATCACCAACATTCTGATCAACCCAGAGTGAAAGACACTAGTGTCCACAGCCTTGGACTTGGCTTGGAATCTATCAGACATCTTCCCCATGATCCTCAGAAGGTAGAAAGGGATATTCATTGCATCTTTACCAAAAAAATGTAGCAATATCCTTATATGGTACTGGTATAACATGTTAAACCTTCCCTCACATGTAAAATATCTCTGGATTATTTTCAGCATTTTATCAAAGTCTTCAAATAGGTGGCTTCTAGGAACTCCCTTGGAAAAATTGTCTGTCTGATAGTCTGGTTTGAGGAAGTACTTGGAAAAGGAAACATATAGGATCATGGATTTAAACCACCTTTCACCAGTATTAGGAATCCCATTGGCTGATGCAATAGAGGCTTCAGATACCTCAAACTCAAGGTTTCCCACCTTAGTCTTATTGCCATCAAAATGTAATGCAAATTGCCTTGCTACTTCAGGGTGTCCCCTCGGCATGTTTTATAAAAAAGAGAGGCATCCAAACCTTTGAAAAACCTCCATGGCCATTGAATCAACATCAAATAGGTGCATGTCAAAAGGTTCAGTTCTAACCACACTCCCTCCCTTGTGAGATTTCTTCTTTTGAGGTGTCTCCATGTATAAAGACAGGGGATCAAAGGTTGTGGTGTAGTGAGGGGTAAGAAAAAAAAAAGAGTCAAAGCTCAAATGAGAAATGACAGTGACTAATGGTTTCTCTCTCTCAAGGATTTTCCTCCAACTCACCTTGAATTAACAATAGACTTATTTGATGGCCTTTCTTTAAAATGAGAGAAAGAAATCCCAAGTTAAGGAAGACATGGATGCACTGTTCAGTTTTATATCACCACACCATGGTTATCAAAGTTTTGGAAGGGTAGGGGCTTCTTCCAATCACTGCCAGAAGATATTAAGATGAATGAATGATGATGCAGTGAAAAGAAGAGGCTAATGCATGGGTATTTGAATACAAAATCTAGCACTGACCAATCCAAGTAAAACACAACGCATTAAACAGGGGACATGTAGCATAGTTTTAGCAACAACTTTCTATAGCGTAGTGTGCACACAAGGGCCAAGTGATTGAACAGGTATTCAATTTCAGAAGAAAAATGACTTGAACTCTAGAATAGGTGAAATCCAAGTGACAATGGCTGCAAATTATGTGGGATAAAATCTAGAGATTCAAATGGATGAGAGAGGAAGTAGTCTGCAGCACTGGGCACTACCGAAATATGAGGAAGGGGTATCTCAAGAGTTTTCTATGCAATGGAGAGGGCTCACAGAATAACTAGAGACCTTTGACTGATAATGGAGGATCTGCACAAGTTAGGAAACTGCTACGTCCACCTCAACCTCCAATTTAGCTTTGAAAGTTGATCCCGTAGCGCAGGCTGCAGCTAGTCTGAACTAGTGATTTCAGCAGCACCGAGCTTGAGAGAAAATTCAAATGTTTAAACCGTTAGAAAGCTTCATAAATGACCAAGTCTTAATATTATATTTTAACAAACAAGGGCACTGAAAACTAGAGAAAACATGACCTCAGCTGATTATGACAAATTATGGAAAATATCAAAGGACAAAGGTGCGCTACGGAAACTCCTAGTGAGTTGGCAACGCCTTTTTCAAAAAAATGATTTGACTCCCTTTAACAGACATAGAGACAACATGGCAAGGATAAAGAGTATGAGTGGATGGAGTGATGTGTCAAGTCATTAAGATCATGGGATGGGTTATGCTTGATGTCATATGAAGAGGTGATTCAAAAGCATAAACCATAGAATGAACCTAGGCTTAAAATCTATGTGTGGGCCAAAAGTGAGCCAAAACCACAAGTCTTTATTTGTTCAAACTAACCTAAGCAAATCACATAAAGAAAAATAAAGAAAACGTAAAGTCTTAAAGGATAAAAAATTAAACCTAAGGGATAAAATACCCAAGTTAATTTCATGTGATAACATTGGCTCCACAAGGGATGACATGCTACCTGTGAGTTTCCAAGAGCAAGCAGTTTCAGTGCCTTATCCTAGGGCTATGGGGCCACTTATTCAATCAGAAAAAAAAAAAAAAATGATATTTACAATGAAATGGAAAACCGCTCATGCCTTAAGAAAAATACTTTTTTCAGAAAGTTCCCTTTGACAGGGCCACCAAAAACTTATGAATCCTCCAAATTATGCAACTTATAAGTGTTATTTGAAAATACCTCAGAAATTTTGAAGGGACCAATCCACAAGGCTTCAAATTTACCATGATTTCCTTTGTCTTTCTTGGGTGCATCCCACTTGAGAACTAGATCTCACAGTTGTAAATATTCTTTTCTTACCTTCTTGTCAAAGGATTTTGATTGCTTGATCTTTTTTTGATGGTTTTGTGCTTTGTCCAGTAGTTTCTCCCTAGTCTGCTGCACTTCTACCTGTTGTTGTATTCTTCTGACCATATCATCATGTTCTCCTTGGTAGTCTTGGAATAATTTTACCACAGGAAAGGAAAGATGAGTAGGAAATATAGCCTTAACTCCATACACAAGATGAAAAGGAGAGACACCAAGTGATCTCTTTTTTGTAATTCTATCAGCCCACAAAGAAATTTTCAGCTTTGAGTCCCATGCTTTCTTGTTGTCTTCTAATAATATCTTGATGATGTTTATAAGGATATTTTTAGAGGATACTCCCAATCCATTCCCTTGGGGGTAGTAAGGAGTAGAATGAAACAATGTAATCCCATACTGTTCACAAAACTTGATCAATGGTTCAGCCTTGAAAGATGCAGCATTATCAGTAACAATTTTGCTCGGACAACCAAATCTTGACATGATATCTTCAAGAAAACTAATGATTACCTTGTGGGAGGCATTCCTTGTAGGGATGGATTCTATCCACTTGGTGAAGTAATCAGTGGAAGTAAAAATCCACTTATGTTGACCACTTGAAGTAGGATGAATTTCCCCAATGAAGTCTAGGCTCCACTGCTAAAAAGGTCCTGAAGCTACCACATGCTTCAATGGAAAAGACTTGAGATGCTGCTTTCCAGAAAACTGTTGGCACTTGAAACAAGCTCTAATATTTGCAAAAACATCAGTAAAAAGGCTAGGCCAAAAATACCCATCTCTGAGGATTTTATAGGTTGTGGTTCTCCAGAAGTGATGGCCCCCACATAAACTGTCATGAAAATTAGACGTAACATTTTGGGTCTCTTGTGGATGAAGACATCTCAAAAGCACTCCGAGAGGATCTTTCTAATATAAAACTTGGTGAATAAGACAATATATGATTTCTTTGAGCTTCAAAGGTCTTACTTTGTTCCTTTCCAAACCATCGAGAGGCTGCAACTTCTGCAGAAAATATATGATGTTCTTGTACCGAGTGCATTCTGCCAATTGGGGGTTGACTTGAGAACCTTTATCAGACAACTCAACTTGCTGATTTTCTGAGCTAATTTTTATGAAATTAACCCCCAAAGTTGTGCAATTTGATTCAACCAAAAACCTAGCTAAACCTTGGCCTTTAACCAATTTAGTGGGCTTTATTTCAAGATCAAATTCCAGAATTTTGGCAATCCATTTTATCCTCCTCCCGTCAATGTCAGGTTGGATAAGTATCTCTTTCACTGAGGCTGAAGGGACATATGCAACAACTTTTGAATGCAACACATATACTTTGAAAGCCTTGAGGGCCTTGACCAAAGCATAATCTTACTTTTCCATGATGTCATATTTTCATTTTGCATCCCTCAATGCTCTGCTGAAAAAAGCAATAGGATGATCTAACTCTTTTGCAATTTTCTGCAATAAAACATCATCTACTGTGTCAAATGAAGCAAAAGAAACTATTAGAACATCCTTGGAGTAGTTAGGGCTTATGAGAACAGGTGCTTCATTAAAATCCTTTTTTATTTTATCAAAAGAATTTCGAGACTCAATAGTCCATTTGACTTCATTTCCTTTCCTCAACATGGCTGTAATGTACTTTACCAATTCAACAAAATTTGAAATGAACCTTCTTAAAAAAAATTGATTTTCCCCAAGAAAGACTGAACTCCTTTCTTGGATCTAGGGAGAGACAAGGTCTGGATGGCTTCTACTCTGCTTGAATCAATTCTTACCCCTTCATCTGACACAATGTGTCCCAATAATTTCCCCTCCTTCATAGTAAACAATGAATCTTTAGGATTGAGAGAGAGACCAAACTTTATGCACTTCAAGAAGACATTTTTCAAATGATGATAATGTTCTTTATCGGATTGTGAGAACATTGTAATGTCATCTAAATAGATGACTACAAACTTGTCCTTTTCCCCAATAAAGGCAATGTTCATGGCTTGTTGAAAGGTCACTCCTGCTGTTACACATTATTTTTTTCACCCCTATGACCGTTAATGATGTAAATCTATTCTTTGTCGATAGAAGGATCAATGGCATTAATCCTTGAAGACGAATGAAGATACTTTTTCCCAGAGAGATGAAATTATACTTTTCCTTTGTCAAAAACTTAGAAAAAGGGATCGTTGCACCTTGCTTAGTGTTAAGGGTGCGGAGATCTAGGATCGTCGCAGGTTGCACCATATTGGCCTGCGACATCGTCGAATTTTTCTCAATGTTAAGGGTGCGCCAATTTTCGTACGAAGGAAAAAGAGGAATTTCTTGAAAGTTCTAGAATAGAAGCTTCGAGGGTGAGGTGGCCTTCGATCAGTTTGTATCTGAGTCACATCCCTGATCTCTTGGTATCATCCTAACCTCCTCACCCTATCCTTTTCATCCTATAAAAGAAGAGGATTTCTCATGGGGAAAGTTGGATTGAGTTAGCTAGATTTTGGTGTGAGCTTGAGTAATTTTTGTAGCTTTGGGATTTGCTTTGTCAAGATAGATTGTTGATCTCAGAATCCATGGAGAAAAAGTGTGTGGGAAGAAAGGAACTATTTGAAGGGACCTTACAAAATCAAGGCATTGGTTGTATTCTCTTTTTCATATCTTTAATACAGTGATATATTTCTTTCCCATAAAATTGGTCTTATTTTATTGTATGACTCCTTGAACACATACATAGGTTTTGTTGAGTATGCATTGTTGCTTTCACTTCATTGGCTTGTGTATTTTTACAGGTTCAACATCCCATAAGCCTTGGAATGGAGCGAGGATGACACTAGCAAGGAAAAATGAGATTTAAAAGGTATGCCATTCATCTCTTGTTAGTTAGTATGCTTGATAATTAAAACTTAGGGAAAGTTTTATATTCTGTCTTGATTTGTTCTAGTTTCAGTGTGAAACTAGGGAGATATATTTGTGTCCCCAGTGGACTCTCCAATTTTTTTATCGGACTAATCGATAAGTGCGGACACAAACAAATCTCCCTAGTTTCACACCGAAACTAGAACAAAACAAGACAAAATATAAAACTTTCCCTAAGTTTTAATTATCAAGCATACTAACTAACAAGAGATGAATGACATACCTTTTAAATGTTGTTTTTCCTCTCTAGTTTCATTCTCGCTCCATTCCAAGGCTTATGGGATGTTGAACCTATAAAAATACACAAGCCAATGAAGTGAAAGCAACAATGTATACTCAACAAAACCTATGTATGTGATCAAGGAGTCATACAATAAAATAAGACCAATTTTATGGGAAATAAACATATTACTGTATTAAATATATGAAAAGGAGAATACAACCAATGCCTTGATGTTGTAAGTTCCCTTCCAACAGTTCGTTTCTTCCCACACACTTTTTCTCCATGGATTCTAAGATCAACAATCTATCTTGACAAAGCAAATCCCAAAGCTAGAAAAATTACTCAAGCCCACACCAAAATCTAGCCAACTCAATCCAACTTTCCCCATGAGAACTCCTCTCCTTTTATAGGATGAAAAGGATAGGGTGAGGAGGTTAGGATGATCCCAAGAGATCAGGGACGTGACTTGGATCCAAACTGATCAGAGGCCACCTCACCCTCGAAGCTTCTATTCTAGAACTTTCGAGAAATTCCTCTTTTTCCTTTGTATGAAAATCGTCGCATCCTTAACACTGAGAAAACTGCAACGACGTCGCAGGCTACTATGGTGCAACCTGCGATGATCCTATATCGTCACACACTTAACACTAATCAAGGTGCGACGATACCTTTTTCTAAGGTTTTTGACGAAGGAAGACTATAATTTCATCTCTCTGGGAAAAAGTATGTTCATTCGTATTGATGGATTAAAGCCATTGATCCTTCTAATGAAAAACGATAGGTTTACATCATTAACGGTCATAGGGGTGACGGAAATAATGTGTAACACCTGCATTCATCAATCCAAAGGGCATTTTAGCATACATGAATGTTCCCCAAGGAGTAGTGAAGGTTGTCTTCTCTCTATCTTTAGGAAAGACATAGATCTGATTGTAGCCAGAAAAGCCATCAATCATAGACATCCTATATGAACATGTCACCCTCTGCAATATGTGCTCCATCTTTGGTAAGGGGTAATTATCTTTCTTGGAGATTCTATTCAAATTTCTAAAATCGACACAAAGTCTAATTTCCCCATTTCTCTTTCTCACTAGGACCAAGTTAGCCACCCATTCAGAGTATCTCAAAGGAATGATAATCTTGGCATCCAAAAGATTTTTAACCTCTTTTTCCATAATAGGAAAAACATAGGATTTATATGTCTAAGTTTCTTCCTAAATGTCTTTGTCTTTTCTTTCAAAGGGATATTATGTTCAATGATGTTTGTGTCGTATGTTCTCAGATCTTCATATGTCCAAGCAAACACATCAACAAACTCTTTTAACAACTTAACATATTCAACCCTTTGTTCCTTTGTCAAGATTCTAGACAACTTGACATATTTTGGATCCTCCTCTGTAACCACATTACATTCATTCACATCAACATTTTTAGTTGAACCTTTAACCTTTACAACAACATCATTTTTGTCGAACAATCTCTCCAAAGGAACTAGTCCTTTTGGAATCTGGTTACTAGGCAACTGAACAATATGATATTTAGAAATTTTATTTAGAAAAGAATCATCATGAGGGCTATTTTCAGTATCATGATTTTGATCAATATGTAAGGCAGAAAACTCATCCACGGTCTCAAGAAATCTTTTAATCTCAAGATCATCCTCAAAAACCTTCCAATGTTTGACATTGTTAGGTATAGAAGGTCTATACTTCACTTCTACATCATATTTGAGTTTAGGTGGAAAAGAGACTCTGAAATTACTTGTTGAAACAATCAAAGAATCTACCATGGTGTTCTCCTCTCTTGGAACAAATGAGATATTAAAAGCTAAGAAGAAACTGTCAACAAGATCCCAAACTTCATTTTTGTAAGTCCTTAGCCTGGGGTGTTTATCTTGATACATATTTTTGATTTGATGGAAAATTAATTCAGCATCTCCAAACATTGCTAGCTCTTCAATCCCCATGTCTTTGGCAACTCTCAAACCCAAAACAAGAGCTTCATATTCTGCCACATTGTTTGTAGTTTCAAATTAGAGCTTGTAGGACAAAGATATGATCTCTTGAGTAGGGGAAACAATGACTGCTCCAGCACCAACAACTTCCTTAGAAGAGGCTCCATAAACAAACACCTTCCAAACAGAGGTATTTGGAGGATAATCTTCACAAAAGGTAATGGATTGTTTTCTGATTTTAAGAGGAGGTTGAGGAGCATCAATGAGCTGCAATATACTATTGGTTGTGGAGCCTAATTATGTTCCTGATTCATAGGTCCTTGCTTTCAACCGTGTTTATACCCCATGAAGACTTTACACCCCATAAGTATGTACACTCTTCCATGTGGGGGAGTGCAGAGGGGGGGTACCCCCTCTGTGGGGTTCGGGGGTCAAGCCCTCGAAGGAAAAATTGACTTGTAAATGTATATTGTAATTTCATTGTAAATCTGGACCGTTCATTATAAGGTCGCAGATCTAATGGTAGAAATTGTGTTAGGGTTTTTTGCCCTAGAAGGAAACCCTCTGTTATGAGGGAAATGCATTGCGGCTATGCATTATGGCGAGTATTGTATTCTAAGAGAGGATACTGTGAGAGAAAGAAGAGGAAGTTACAATGGGTTTTGATGTAGGTTGTATCCCTTGATTTGCTAGATAATAATAAAGGAAGGACCTGACAATTTCTCTGGTGGACATAGCCCACATTGGGTGAACCACGTAAATCTGTGTCTCTCTTGTATTGCATTTCTTGTTTGTTTTGTTTCCTCATTTGTTTTATTTTATTGCTTCACGGTCCTGTTTTTATAACATATACTAGATCCTAAATCAATATCAAGTGAAAAAATAGGATGGTTGGTGGGGTTTGCTTCATCACTAATGATGTAGGATAATTGAGCCTCCCTATAAAGCCTTCTATTTTCTCCCCCAAACACAAGAATGGTGGCATATGTAAGGTCCATATGCAAGGTTTCCCCTAGTCTTTTTATCCAATATCTTGAAAAGAGCATACAAAACTTAGGGGGGACACCATCCACCAGAATATCCATGACCACACTTTTCATGGGTAACTAAAACAAGGTCAAAACCAGATCTTTGATAACCCCAAGTCAATTCACTTTCCTAGAGTCAAAAGAGTTTTTGTAATTTCCAACCCAAGCTCATTCATGATTGTTTTTGGTATGAGATTGTGAGATGCCCCTGATTCCATCAAGCAGTTGTGCAACACTTTATCATGAATGTTAAATGATGTATAGAAGGGAGGGAATGAATCATCTTTATCTTCTATCAAAGGTCCTAGGATGACTATTGGTTCTTCATCTTGAAGGTTGACTGAATCAGTGGAATTGGAGGAAGGTTCGGGCTGCAGCATTTTGGAAAGATATCTTTTGAATTCCTCATTTTTTATTAGCTCCAAAAAAGGTACAGGGATTTTGATTTTTTGAATCTCACTTTCAAAGCTGAAGGAAGATGGAGATTTCAGATTCTCCTTAACTTCTGGGGTAGGATTCTTAACCACTGCTTGAGGGATTTGTGCATCTTTTTCTTTGTTTCCATCTTCCACAGGCTTAGTAGAATTTTATGTTTTGGTGGGCTGATCAGAAGTGTCAGTCTTTCCCTGTTTCTTTTTGGACCTTAGGTTGTATCTATTAGGATTGTCATTTGTTTTTTCTCCTTTACTCAATTAATTTAATTAACTATCCATGAGAGACTCTTCATATGCAGATTGTGTTAAGGTCCTAACCCGCACATAGGTAGATCAATGTATTCGGATGTAATAAAGGTCAATATTAATAAGGCCTTTCAATAAGATAGAATAAGGCGGATGTAAGAAGACCTAATAGAAGCTTTCGCTTCTAGAAGGATCTTCCT
>SNQJ01S0204352.1:0-16578 GCA_010110895.2 Picea sitchensis
CAAAAGTGGTCCACATACTTGCAGCAATTCCACCTCAACATCAAGTATAAAACAGGAAGCATCAATCACATCGTTGATTGCCTCAACAGACCACCAGTTGCGGCACTCACCACGGTGCTAGACTCTTGCAGCCATGAGAGTTATGGATGGCCCCAACTCTATGAGATAGGCCTGGACTTTGCCACCACCTACCAAATGTTGGGTGCAAACACAGTTGTTGATAATTTCCATCTTCAGGATGGGTTATTGTGTCGTCTGGGCCATATTTGTGTTCCATCAAATGAGCGAGTGAATATGATCTAGGAATCCCACTACAGTCGGGTAGAAGGACATTTTGGCATCGAAAAGACAGTGGCGATGCTACAAAAACATTTCTACTGGCCGAAACTTCGACATGAGGTCAACAAGTATATTAGGTCCTGCACTACCTACGCTATTGCAAAACCAACCACTAAGAAACAGAGCCTATACACCCCTCTTCCTACTCCTGACAGACCATGGAAATCCATCTCAATGGACTACATGTCAAGCCTCCCATCCACCAAGTGGGGAAATCTCTGTGTTTTTGTGGTGGTTGATCGCTTTTCTAAGATGGCGATTCTGGTTTCCTGCAAGAAGAGAATCACAGCAGAGGCCACTGCCAAGCTCTTCTTTGAACGAGTCTGGGTACATTTTGGAATCCCACAAACCATTGTCTCAGAGTGTTCCATCAAATGAGCGAGTGAATATGATCTAGATCCCACTCATACGGGGTAGAAGGACATTTTGGCATCGAAAAGACAAAGGGCATGCTACAAAACATTTCTATCGGCCGAACTTACATGAGGTCAACAGGCATATTAGGTCCTCGCGACTACCTACGCTTTATTGCAAAACCAACCACTCAAGAAACAGAGCCTATACACCCTCTTCCTACCCCGACAATTATGGAAATCCATCTCAATGGACTACATGTCAAGCTTCCCATCCACCAAGTGGGAAATCCTCTGTGGTTTTCAGAAAGTAGCTTGAATCGCCCTAAGATGGCGCATTCGTTTCCTCGCAAGAAGAGAATCACAACAGGCCAATCGCCAAGCTCTTCTTTGAACGTAGTCTGGTACATTTTGGAATCCCACAAACCATTGTCTCGTGATCAGATAGTTGATTTCTTAGCACATAGTTGGTTTGGCCTCTTGTCACTATTGGACACCAAACTCAACAAATCCACAACCTTCCACCCCTAGACAGATGGCCAAACCAAGGTCGAATTGAATGATTGTGCATATCCTTTGCATGTATAATTCAAAGAACCCTCGTGCATGGGATGAGAGCGTTTCCTATGTCCAACATATCTACAACCGAAAGCCTCGCATAGCTCAACCAACCACAATCCATTTCAGGTGAGGTTAGTATTCCAGCCATTAGGGTCCCATAGATGTTGCACTTCCCCTTATGGCAATTCTTCTGACTCATCTCCTACTCCAACCTGTCGACAAAACCAATTCATTCATTGAGTGGATCCAACACATCCGGCCACCGTGCGTTCAAGATATCCTGGCTGTAAGTCCAATGACAAGTACAAATAGTGCCATGATCAACATCGAAAGGCCACATAAGTTTCGTGGGCGACACAAAGTTTGGTTTCACTTGCGTTAAAGATACTTTACAGAATCCATCTAAGCTTGAACCACTGTGAATGGGTCAGACACCATAACCAAGGCCGTGGGGGATAATTATTTTGAGCTCAACATTCCTCCTTTTCCTTGGCTCACACTTCAGTGTTCAATGGATCTCCTTTGACCTGATTTCCCACCATTATTGAACACCTCAAAAGTAGAAGAACAAATGACACCAATGAGCTCAATCTTGACTCAAGATAAAATAGGAATCCAATAATCATATTAGACACACAGATCAAGGGAACCCGAAAGAAAGGATCCAAATTTATCGAGTCATCAAAGCAAGGCGATTTCTCCTGGACGAAGGCAAGTGGCTCACCCGGGCCAAATTTAGCATAAATTTCCTCATCTTATAGACCCACATTGGAGACCAATGCTTCCTAAGGAGGAAGGATTGATCCAGATATCGGTGGCCACCTAATGATTTTCCAACGGCTCAAAACAAGCTTTTTGGCAAATTTGGTAATTTACTATTTTAGCCACTTCCTCGAGGCCCTTTTGAGTCCCTAAACGATGTTTTTGGGAAAACAGGTTTGCAATATGGAAGTTATGGAATTTCCTTCCATATTTTCCTCTAAATGAATCTCCTCAATGATACCTTTCCAGTGAGCTATCATACTAAAACTTAAGATCATATGCAAAAGTTACCACCCCAGAAAGTTGATGTACTCACTTACCCAAACTGTGGGCCCACATGACTTTTGGCCTACATCCTCTAGGGTTAGGTTTTGGCATTCCTACTTATTGTAAAAATTCATTTAGAGTCTCATTTTAATCATCTTCTGTGAATGAGCTTAACCGCCACATCTTCTTCGAGATAAGTCGCCACCATTCCAACAAGCTTGTTTCTCACTGCATTTTACAGTTTTAGCTTATTTCTGTAATTGAATAGAAAACCAGCTTTTACTCTATCTCTCTGCTATTTTGTGTTGCTAACTGCTAATAATTTTCAGTCATTTCATTCTACTCATAAACTGATCATGCACATTATGAATTTGTTGATAATCATTCTAGATGAATGCTCCCCTAATCGAACAAACCTAAAGGCTCGCAATAAACACCATTGATCGTGAAATTCATGAGCCACTAAAAAAAGAGCATTATCCATGTTGTTGCAAGATTCCAAATCCACCCGAGGCTCTAATGACGTGATATGTGAACTCTCCCGCTGAAGTCCTATTTTTGGTAAACGTTAAAGGTAGAAGTCAAACTGCCCAAACTAATCCCACCATTACCGCCATTCAGGGATTCAAGGACCGCATTGCCAAAACCCCTATTTCCTTCTCAAAGAATCCCACCAACACAATAATATAGGAAGCTCCTAAGCTAGACTATAATGTAGTGGAGGACTTGAAGAAGATGAAGGCTAATGTGTTTGTTATGGACATGTGTAGGATCCCACAACAAAAGGACTTTCTGTTACGCTTTAAAATCAATAGAAGCCCCTATGACAAGAATTGAACTAGATGAGGTCCCATCCCCCATAGATATAAAGAACAAAACCGAGTGTGAATGATTTGTCTTTAGACAAAATAGGAAATCCTTTTGTTCCTCCTTTCCTTTAATGTTTTAATTCTTTAACAGAAACCTACATAATTTCCTATCGATTCAGGTGCATCCTCCAACGTCATGCCATTTTTAGTCTACAAGAAATTGAATGCAACCCCAATCAAAAGTGATAAACATCAAGCATAAAACTAGATAGGACTCATGTGAAGGTTATTGGGTAACTTAAATATGTCATGATCAAAATGGATACACACCATATTTTTAAAAACCGAAACCGGTAACGGAACCGGTCGAGGGTCCAACTCAATCCAGAACTCTAATAAACTACTAATGAACCGGTTTTAAGAAAATTACATAAAAATATTAAATTGTAACAAAAAATATATATTTTAAGATTTTAAATCATGTTTCCAAAGCATTAGAGACACTAGGGTATAAATATATCCAAAGTATGCTCATGGATATATCAAAACGACAATTCGCGTAATACATATCTAGAGATCGTAACATAAATACATAATTAATGAGGCTCTAAATGGCCTCTACAACACAAATAACATACCAAGTTAGAGTCATTGATACCATAGGTGGGAATGCCAATGAAAAAATACAAAATAGCCATAAGGTAGATACTAGAACTATAGATGGAAGGAATCTCATAGCCTGCGAGTCGATTGTCAGATCCCTCCATGTCATAATCATCAAGATTGGCATCACTACCATAGTACCACTTCTCTCTCCTCCATCCTCCCTCCCCTATACTCAATGAAATCCATGCATTTGTTGATGTGGACTTTTGAGGATGACCCTCAAGAGGATCACCATCATCAAAAGTGACCTGACCTAGCACTAGTTCATTAAGATCAAGTTGGCTAATGCCAACTCAACAATGTTGTTCAAACCCTTATCATCATAAAACACATCCCACATATTTGTATTTCCTTTCAACCACTCTTCTCTTTGCTTGTATATAAGATAGAGGTTGGTGTGCAAATACACAACTAAGTCACCGGACACTACAACAAACTACAAAGAGAAGAGTTCAATAGAAGAGTTTATACTTCTGAGTGAAGGGTACATTTTTCGGGTCATGACAAAAGAGTTCAAAAAATCAATGCCACCAACATCGAGGTACATAAAGGGCTTGGTCTCTTGATTAAATGTCAGTTCCATACCCATACCCTCATACATGATAGAATCTTAGTGGAAACATTACAATCTCGCCAATCTTGAAATCATGAAAATCGTTAAGTCTGCTGAATTTGAATGGGACCTAAACAATTTCTCCATATGAACTAATGAGGTTGGAACCACTCTCAAACATCTCGGAACAATTAATGGAATAAAGTTGTAATTTAGTAAAGATGAATGAAAATGAAAGTGACATCATCACTTTCATTTTCATTTTCATCCTTTTACTTTAAGAATTTTAACATTACCATTAATTACCAGTGGTGGGTGAAAATGGAGGGTGGGGACCTCTTTAAATAACATTAATAGCAAAATAACTCAACTCCGCACACCAAAACACCTTACAACCCAACGCATGAGAAACATGAGCCAAGTACTTGCTACTTAGGGTTTTGTGGTTTTAGGGTTTTAGAGGGTTTAGGTTTCTAGGACCAAACCCGCCGGTTTGGTCATAAACCGGTCGGTTTGTCACTAAAACCGCCGACGTTCGATTATTGACTAGTTTGAACTAATGACTCATCAAACCGAAACCGCTAGTTAGTTCCGGGACTCGTTCAACGGTTTTTAAAACACCGCTACACACCCAAAATTTGTTCAAGTAATTGATTGATAATCGTAGTAGACATCCTGTGAGGCTCATGGATCACATTGAGCCGAGATTGGTTTGAGAAGTTAAATGGATAGTTTAGTACAGACTGGGATCACCTCTTGTTTCCATTACAAGGACATACAAACATGATTAGGATCGAGAGGGAAATATATCTCAAACACACTACTACCGATTTAGAAACTCTCAACAAACCCTCGTTGACATTTCCCATGTTAGGAAACTACTCCTACAATTATGATTTAGAAATTTCCTCTCATTTGATGTACCTCTCACTCAAAAAACTATGAAATGACCTTTCAAGAAGAATTTGTTGGTAGCCTGTAAGAAAGAATCTTCTATTAGATCCTCTGGTTGGGGAGAAGTGATAAGGAAGATGAAGGTGAGAAAATAACTAGGCATGAAGAAGTTACTAATTTTTCCTCATGTTTGGATCGCCAGGTTGATGGGTCTAACTAAAGAAGGGTCAGAGAAGTATGTATTCTCATTGGACCCAAAGGGGTTAAAACTTTATCCTACATATTAGAATTGAATGCACCAATAACACTACATAATATGAAGCCTTAGTTCGGGGCCTTAAGAAAGTTTTCATAGACTTAAACATTAAGGAATTGAAAGTTTTGAGACTCAAATTATTGCTAGACAAGTTAAGAATACTATCCATTCCAATTCACCTCACTTGAGAAATTACCAACAAGAGGTACACTGGCTAATAGACAATTTTGAGGCCTTCAACATTACCATTGTTCCTGGGACAAAAAATACTCTTGTTGATTCCTTAGCCACTACAGCCTCAAGATTATCTCCTTTAGAATATTATAAAGCTTCTAGATTCACAAAGGGAACTGGAGACAAATCAGTTTCATGCCTAACAACATTTATGACTAGAAAGTCTTTGAAGGGGATGAGCATATTGTATATTTCCTGACTAACTGGGATAATTTTAAGGATTTGGCCATTGATGAAGAAATATTCCAAGAAATACTCACATAATCAAATCTCCAAGAATAAAAGAAGGGAACATATCACTCTAATAATAAACCGAAGTTTCACATGATACCGAAAGAGGTAGCCAATTTGGAGAACCTTTTCGACCTAAGGGAAAGATTTATAGGGTCAAAGAATGCAAAAACAAGGAGCTCATGTCCTATATATGAGACTATAAACCTAGGGACCCCTGAAAACCCCAAGAATGTAAATTTAGGTAAAACATTGTCCAAAGAAGACAGGGAAGCTTAGCTCAAATGTTTTAAACAATATCAAGATGTCTTTGCATGGTCCTACCGAGAATTAAAAACTTATGACACTACCATTACCCATCACACAACTTCATTAAAATATGGAGTATCACCTATCTATAGAACCATCTCTAGAAAAATTAGGAAGTATCACCCATCTCTAGAACCTTTGATGTATCAAGAGTTGAATAAATTGTTAGATGCCAAGATTATCTTTCAAGTTAGACACTCACTGGTAGCCAATTTAGTGTTTGTCAAGAAAAAATCTGGGGAGATATTCCTATGTGTATATTTAAAAAACCTTAACAAAGCATCAAAAAGATAATTCATTGTGTCCCACACATAGGAATATCTCCTATAGACAATATCTAACTCTCAATTTTTTTTTCCCTCCTAGACAGTTTATCAGTATATAACCAGGTCCTGGTTTTAGAAAATGATAGATTAAAAATTATCGCCTAAACCAAGTGGGGAAATTTTGCTTATAAATGAATGTCCTTTGGGTTGATTAATGCACGAGAAACCTTCCGTGAGGGCCATGGATGTAGATTTTAGGATTGATTAACAAGTTTGTGGTATTCTATTTAGATGACATAACAATATACTCAAAAAACAAGGAAGATCACATTCAACGTTTTACCTGTGATTTTGAAAGGTGTTGGAAATATGGAATATCTTTGAAACCCAAGAAAACCATCTTTGGTGTAGAGGAAGGAAAATTATTAGGTCACATCATATCTCAAGAGGAATTAGCATCGACCCCGAGGGGATAAATAAATAGCTCAACTCCCTTTGCCTCACAACAATAAAAAGGCTACAATCGCTTTTGAGAAGATCAATTTCAGGAGAACGCTAATTTAATTTCGTTGAAACCGTTAGACCTTTACAAATAATGATTCACAAAGATGTGGAGTTTAAATGGGATGAATAAAGGAGAGGATATTTTAATAACATCAAGACTGTAATATCCCAAGCACCAGTGTTGCGAGGCCCTGAATTTAGCAAGGATTTTTTCCTTTATACCTTTGTTTCTAACTAATCCTTAGTTACGATTTACCTAAAAGGATGATGAAAACAATGTGGCACCAATATCCTTTATGAGAACCAACCTTCAAGGAGTTGAACTAAACTACCTTTCTATAGAAAAACATGCTTACATAGTATATAAAGAAGTCAAGCATCAGATCCTATATCCTAAGAATCACACCAAAGTCATAAATCCTTCACCTCCTACAAATGATATTTATTCACCCAATAGAAAATGGGAAAAAGGAGGGGAAACTGGATGACATTCATTCAAGAATTTGATCTAGACATAAACTCAAGAAAAATAGTCAAACAACAAGGATTGTGTAAACTAGTTGTTGAGGCCCAATATCTGATTAACACAAAAGACCTTGGTTGGGAAAATGAGCTATCATTATGGTGCGGTGAAGCCCTATACGTACCTTTTGGGCGAGAATCTTGGCATGGAAACCAATTTTATCTCCTGCATCATGAGAATTGTAGAGAAAATATAAACCCTAGAGAAAAGAGATCCCTCAGGTTAAAATATACTAAATATCGCCTCATAAATTATGTACTCTTCCAAATTAATTATGATGGAGTACTACTTATATGTATTGAACATGACGATGTAGAAACGGTGCTGAGAGAAATCCACGATGACCCAATAGGTGGGCATTTTACAGGAGAAACTATGGCTCATAAAATACTATATTGGCTATTATTGGACCACTTTTGTTCGTGGACAAATTATGCATTGCTGCCATGAAATGTAAACCTTTCTCAAGTGAGCTTGGTAGGGAAAAGAGAGAATCCATTCCACTCCAATCGACGACTATATCCAAACCATTCAAGCAACGGGGAATACATTATAGGAGAAATTACTCTCAATTCTTTGAAACAACATAACATATCTTGACTCCAAGTATAGACTATTTTATTAGATGGACGAAGGCTATCCCTCTCATGCACATTAATGAAAAAGTAGTAATACAATTTCTAGAACAACAGTTGATAAGGAGGTTTGGACTACCCTCCGTCCTCGTTTTTAAAATGCTTCCTACTTTTATTCCACATGCTTGACAGAATTCTCCCTTGATAAAGGGATCATAATAAGATACTATTCAAACTACTATCCTAAGGGAATGGGGTAGCAAGAAAGTAAACCAACAAAAACCCGTAAGAATTAAAAAAACAAGTCTTGAAAATAAGAGGAATTGGCATAATTCATTTCATAATCTGGCACAATAGAGTTACACCTAAAGAAGCCATAGGAAACTCTCTGTTCTTTCTAGTAAATGGTAAAGAATCCATTCTACCAAACGGATTGTATCTTCCATATTTATAGCTCACCCAGGCATCAATAGGTCAACCCTCATCCTCTCTACAACAAAGGATTGATACCCTTCATGCTAGACAAAGAAAGAGAAAAAATAAAGCCAAGTTCACCAACACGCCAGAAAGTTAAAATATGGTTTGACAAACACAAGGCCAAAGAAAAACGTTTGGAAGTAGGGGGGCTAGTTTGAAATGGGATAAAGCAAATGAGTCTAAAGGAAAACACTTAAAATTTCAAAATCTTTGGCTTGAACCTTTCTAGGTATTTCGAGAAAAATTAAGCAGAACATACCGGGTTGAAAAATCTATAAACCTAAACACCTCCAAGAATGTCCACTAAAACAATACTCTCCTAAAACAAATGTGTGTCTTTTATGTTTCTTTTTTAAGTTTCTTTTAACATACATTTCAATCAGGATAAGCGTGTAGGTTTAGGGAAGGTCGACAGAAACTCTCTTTATTTTTTTTTATTTTTGTTTGTTATTTTATATTAATTCGTTGTGTTCTATAAAGGAGTGGTTGACTTTAATAAATATGGTGAAGCATACTCTGCTCCTAACCTACACTTACATGCAACATAAGAGACGCTGGGAAAATACAAATTTTCAAAGGAGATATACATCTTGTCTTTGCAAACATACTACCTTGGTAAGTGATGAAATATTCACATGGTGGTCTGGTAAAGCCCAAATGAAATGATGGCTAGTTGGAAAGGATCACATGTACCTCTGGACAGAGCTAGAAGGGCTTCACCTTAACAATTTCTCCTTACAAATAACATACGTCCTCCTCTCCAACTCACTCATGGCATTTATGCCAGAAGAAAATGATGTATATTAAAAGGAGTGCAAAGTCCGAGAGGGTATATAGATAACTCCACCGGGGCTATAGACGCTCGTTGGCAGTGGAGCAAGGTCTATGATGTCGGGTTGACTCTACTGGGGCTATGGACATTCAACGCGTTGGAGCAAGTTCTGCGGATGTCGGGTGACTCCGCCGTGGATAGCGGGATATTTCACGCGTGAGAGCAAACAATCAGAAAGGGAATATCAATAATAACTAAAAATGGCCTCTGCTGCGGATGCCTTACCCAATCTTGTCAAAGAAGGGCGGGTTCATGGTCAAGAGGAATGAAGGTGGAAAAAGGGTTGAACTCCATAGGCAGATCCGAATTCACGAACCCTGAGAAGTTGTGTATGCATTGATAGCTAATACTGTGTTGAATGCAAAGACAGATAGTTTCTCAACCAAATTCTACACAATATAAGCTTGAAGGAACGAGCAAAGATTCAATTTTCACCCAGAGAATTGTCATTTGCTGCTAACGAACACACCCTAAAAAGTTTCAGGAAAATTTTTTTGGGTACCACTTTGTCTTTCCTGATTTTAGTTAGTTGTGTAGGGATCAATAATTTTTATGTTGCTATGTTTCATCATCGATAATATTCATATTGGTTTGTATTTTTTGAATATATTGACTTCTCTTACATTAGACTCTGGCATTTTAACTAAGCATGTGACAACTTAATTTTTAGCCGTGCACCTATTATTGGCATCGACACGATCTGCATAGTAAAATCGACCACATGACAATGACAAGTGTCTATCATCGATCATCGATGTATCATCGCCATCGGGATAATGGAAGAGTGGGTGCATCGATCATTGATTATATATTGCGAAGAAGTTGTCAAAATCTCGTAGATACACCATTGGCATCGGGGAAGTACGAAAAATAAAACGCTATAATCGACACATAACTAACCTTCATCATCGACATCGCCGATACATTGTTCGGGCCGCTGATATCCTGGGCGAAAACCTTGAACTACGGAATTCTTTTTACTTCGACACACCGCTAATCGTCGATCGTCGATAGGTAATACATTTTCAACATCGGCGAACTCCGAGGGATGAAATCATGAAATAATAACCATAGAGAATCGTCGATCCTCGACATGTCGTTGACATCGACAGGATAGGTTCAGGTTCCTAGGGCCATGTCTAAATAAAACTCTTTGATGTCAGCAAAATTTTAACAGAGAGTCATAATCAAAACACCATGTGTCATGGTCAGCCTTCCCGGTCAGCATTTCCACGCTATTATTGTAACGACATTCTGCTTTGGCATCAAAGATTTCTTAAAAAGGTATTAACGAGTGTTGCTAAGAAAAAGCGCCAACACCGATCCACTTGTTTAAACCAACGGAATGATAGGACATCAACAGTATGATGGGACACCTTCAACGAAAAATAAGATCAGATTTTTGTTATTTAATAGGCCAATTAATGCTTTGATCAACACACGTTAATGTCCCGCACCGACCAAATAATAGGACTAAACCTCCAATGAACTAACGCATTCGCCCGCCGCCACTGCGGATTGCATTAACTTCCGAGCATGATCCGATCTTGCGGGATGGATTGTGCGGCACTACATTTATCAATTCAAGAACTAGCCCGACAAGGTAAGTATGCTCTATGTTTAAATTGTAAAGAAAAAAAATCAAATGACAACATTTTGTACACAATGCTTTCATTCCTGGAGCAGTTGAAGGAGCGAGAGAACATTTCAAGAGCTCACAGTCGATTTTAAGAATTCTAAACTAGGTTAAGCTTGTGCAAAGAGGAGGTATGAATCATCTATATCATTTCAGTAGCCACAATTTTCTATATTTCAGTAAGGTCATTTCACAAGTCGTAAGATTCTCATTCTATTCTTTTGCAGAAAAATGCTCCAAGGAAGCCAATGACCAGAAGCTCACCAAGGGCACCAAAAATCGTGTTAGGTTAGAGGTTGGTGAAGGATCTTCACCTGACGCTGCTATACATCTTGATTTTGCCACTAAAGTGGAACTAGTCGTCCAAGACATCTACCAAAGGAATTTTCCCAAATTCACATTCGAACACGCACATAGAGTGCAAGCAGATCAAAAGTGGTGCTCCCAATGCTGGGGATATTTTTTACCTAATCAACCGTGAATACATCAAGTTTATACCACACAGTGACCCGAACATTAGAATGATCAATGACCAAGTATTCTCAAACATTTGGTGATCATGCTTGTAATATGGAAGCGGTCGAACCTCGGTCTTGCCTTGCATTGAAACTTTGGGGTGGATAATCGATCACACGGATGTGACAAAATGTGTGGTCAATGATGAAAATGGGAAGACGGTTGACTTTTCTCCCAATAGAGGTCCATAAATACTACAAACTTAGAGACCCTAAGGAAAGATTAAATATTGAATTTGTGGTAAACTTTTATGAGTTCCATGACACCAAGATGTTACTGGCCTCATGGTGGAAATAATATAAGAAGTTTACAAAAAGGAGCAACGGCTGGTATGGTACAACCATCCTCAGAGAGCCATATATTTATCTAATGGCCCTGACCACAATTATATGGGGAAAGGGATTGTGCCAAGTTCTCGAAAGCATGGATGCCCCTAGAATACACTGCGGGAAATCTTCGGAAGCAACTTCAACCGAGGAGCAATCATTTCAAACAATTGAGAACCAACATATTGCAAGCCCAAACACCAAAAATATGGAGAAACGCCGCCACCGACTTCATAATTTATTGATGATCTTACCCAAGGAACGCCTTCTTGGGCATGAATCAACTTGCATATATGGAGATACCCGCATGTCTATTTCAACATTATGTGGGGGAATCGTGCACAAGAAATATTACTCCCTCATATGCGATGAATTGATAGCTCGAAAGTATAATTTCATTCTTTTAAGAAAGAATGCATAACAACCAAGAAAAATGATTTCAAAAAAGTAGGCCACTAGTACCTGGAAGAAAACAATTCACCTATATCAAAGTGTTTGGGGCTATTGGCACACCACATTTACTCCCCACTCATGTCCCATGTGACCGCTCAATAGGGAGAAATATGTTATCAAACCATTATGTAAGGCTATAATGCCTCTTTGATAAAGGATAAAAAGAGGGATTTCATACCCTATTGATTTCATGTAGGGTTTTACATCGTGAAAGATATTACACAAGCAAAACAAGAGGGTTTGAGCCGCTTTGGAGCATAGATTCCCACAAGACTATTTCAAGAACATGACCCAAGGCCTAGTACCCCAAAGATGTGTCACTCTGCATATTCTCGCTATCGCATGCCCATTATAGTAAGTTTGAAGATGAAATATTTACAAAGGGTGCCCTGTGGACTGGGAGGAGGTTCTCCACAGAAAGGCTAACCCCAATATGACTAGATTCAAAGCAATGACTATGGATGATCAGGTTGAAACGATAGAACAAACAACTCAAGAATCCATAGTGGTTGTGGAAGAAAACAGCGGCAGCCAAAAAGGCAATAAAGGAGAGGGATACAGATAAGCTAGAAGAAGCTCAAAGATTCATAAAAAGGTTAGAAAATGACCCCCAACTTAACCCTTTAATAGAAACCTTAAGGGTCATCCCGGTCAACACAATTCCACCCTAGAGAGGAGCTAAATGACTCAGAGTCAACCCCACTTGAGGAGACCACTCATATAGGAAACCCAAGCATTATGTCACAACAGGAAAGGTCGTCGGTTGTTGCTACATCATATCTAGGGGGAACAAGAAAATCAAGTGGGACAGATGTTCCCAATTTCTTCATAGACCTAATTAGCATATATGAGGATGAGAAAATATCAGGGGTTTCACTCATAACCCTGGTACCAATCACCGAGGAGGGAGAACTAGAAGAAACATCTTCTCTAACTCTCTAACCTTTGACCTCACTGTCAGCAAGAAGGAGACAGCCATACCGAATATTTTGGGACACCGAATTCTCGACCAATCGGGAATTCACTAGTTGAAAGATCCAAGGATAGCTGGACTCGATGAACGTGAATAAGAAAGCTGCAACGACATCAGTGAAAATCAACATCTCAATAGTCGATCCCGCAAATGTTGATCCTTTCCCTACCTCATCTATAAGACGACTCACCTCACTTGACGCACCCTAGCATGAGGTCGAGTCATTAGGACATAAAGAAGTTCCCACTGCTAAATAACTACAAGAAACGGTCATAAAACATCTATATAATGCCAAAACTTAGAAACACTTTGACCTGGGGAGATCAACAGATCCCTGAGCTAGTGGATGAGGTTGACAATATACAAGCGATCGCTTATGATAGAAAGAGGAAAGTTGTGATGAGAAGGGAAACCAATAAAAGGAGGCCCATTCTTGATATCACACTCCTCATCACCACAAAAGAAACACTTCTCAACATAGAAAATGCTAATACAACTTAGTTGATCGGGGTGGGAATGGATATAACTGATGCAACGTTGGACATAACGAAAATGGATGAAAAGAAATTAGCATCCATAAAGAAGGAGTTGGATCATCTTCTCCATCTAGCAAAGTATTACCAGGATTCGATGCAGGAAGTAGTATTCCTGAGGAGTGAGTTCAAAGAAACATATGCACAATTCACAAGAGAAATAAATCTCTTCACCACATGCATAGCCGATTTTCAAGGATACCCTCACGTATCGGAAACTTGTAAATATGTGCAAAGATGGTATGAAAAGGCACATCATGACTTAGAGCATATTTACTATATCAGTGCAGTACAGAAGGCAACATCTCTCGAATCAAGAAGGAAACTTAATACTAAGTGAGCATGATCCAGTAACCTCAGTGGAAGATACAAGAAAGGTGGGGAGAGTGCGAAAAGTTGGGAGAGGATCAATCGAGAGATGGAAAGCATTGACCTACCAAAGTTCGGTCCACTAGAAAATTTCGTTGATTTCCAGGCTTATTATAGTTAAATCGACATGAGTGACTCACATGGGAGGCGTAGATCTCACATACTTCAAGCATGACTCCGTGTCAAGTGTAGTAGTTCGTGGAACACCCAATCAAAGCTATCACAGTCCTACAACGCTTAAGTGTCAATCTCATCAAGTATAAAGAACAAGCGATGGAGATAAAGGAATTCTTCTCCACACCAATGGATAAACATATGTTTCCCTATGCAAACACATGCGAAGACCTTTCTTCAAGTGGGTGGAGTATGAAAGAAATCATCCATTGTAGTAAAAAATCGGATGATCTAAATAAAACGAGGAGATAAATTCTACCACATGTCATTTTTGTTTCTAATTTAACACAAATTTTAGCATTTCATTTTAGCTTAGTGATTCTTTATAAATAAGAGGATTGATCTTTTAGTAATGGTCGATGGTTTTGGGGAAATACCTTTTTTGTGAATTGTAAAGAAATTAGTTCCGCTGTGACATTTAATTAATAATTTTGTTTAGAACCAAAGAAATTTGTTTCATCTAAAGCGTTAATCTAATTGGATCAAGGAGGGATTGTTTTCGTCTTCTAGTTTGATAGTGTTGTTGTATTGAGTAAGAGTTACCATATTTTATTGTTAAGTTATCTTTCAATACTATAATAGTTATTTTGTTCTAGATGATGAAAATAAATCGATGTGTTGATATGTGATTGATAGTAGATCTAAGAGAACTAATTTTCTTACACTCATCTTTGTTATGTGTATTTTTTTCCTTCTACAATTGTTATCTCAGTCAATGATGAATGTATTCAAGTAAAAGTATTATTTCCAAGCTTGGAATAGGTCTGATTACCGTTGTCTGCAAGTTGAGGTATAAGGGTTATCCTAAGCTCATCATTCTTCAATATTTAGTAATTTCCCTTTATCATCTTTCTTATGCCATCATCCTTATCTTACCTGGATTATTTAAGAATATAAAAATACAAAAAAAGAGAATCGCTTAACCTAAAGGAGAAACTTTTCATATAAAGATACACGTGTTAGTCACCTGTAAACACATCGATAAATCGACCGGATAAAAGATCTCGAGAACCATCCCACTCATCAAACGCTTACGAGTCTAATTGATCCTCTTAAGCTGGGTTGGTTCCTACTATTGAGTTAGCTGGGATTTCAATAGGTCCTTTACCTTTTCCCTTATTTGTCTGACCAAATAGAGTTGGTTCTTGTCACCACCATTCTTGTTGGCCTTTGACTCCATCTCAACCTTCCTAGATACAATCATCCCTTTGACCTGCCAGTTAGAAGGGTTCTCACGAGCACAAATACCTTTCAAAAATGGTTCATGAAGCTAGGAATCCATTTAGTGTTATGTTCACAAACTCTGCATCTGCAACCTTCTCCCCAACTATTACAAGTTGATCATGAATTTGCATGACCTTCATAAGATTACTAGTTACTAAATTTGATTTGGTCATCTCTATGGATCTAAGTTTGTTTCACAATATCATCTTTTTGTTTAGGTTCTCACTTAGATAGAGGCTTATCAGGGAATAAAACATTTCATTTTCCATCTTCTCGGATATATGAGGGATCTGATGATCCTTTATAGTATCCACGATCATCTATTTTCCTTCACTTCCTTCTTCTTGTGAGCTACCAATTGTTGTATATCTATAGACGAAGGCACAACATCCTTGACAATATCCCAAAGATCGTTATCTTCTAATAAGACCGTAACACTCACTTTTCGTGAAAAAAAAAAAATTGAGGCACCATCCAACCTGTCCTCGAATCTAAGGCCATCTCTAAGATATAATGCACAAACTTCCAAATCTAAAAATTTAATCCTTAAAGGATATATTGAAACCCTCTAATTGTTGATCTTTCTTTCTAACAATTGATTTACCATTGTAAACCCTTGAGAATATCAATAAGAGAAATAACTATGATACCATGTAAAATTTTCAAGCCTAGGTGGTTGTTGTCTGAATGTTCTCTCATTAAATAAATTAAAACAAAATTTATTTGAAGGCAAAAAATTAAATTTATAAACGTTGCATCAATCAAACAACAATTAAACAAATGAACAATGGAAGAAATAAAACACATACCTAGGGATTTATCTTTCTAATCAACTTTATATTCCTTTTATCAAAGCTTACAAGGTGACCTCTACACTTTGCTTGAACTAGAAACAACACGTTCAATCAAATCACCTTAAACAATAATGTATGGCCTGTGTAAAAGAGGGTACAACTACAATAG
>SNQJ01S0204353.1:0-16578 GCA_010110895.2 Picea sitchensis
CACCCCCGCATTACACCCTCCCGACCACACTCCCTATCACACTTACCGACCCCAACACTTCAGCGGGCTACTAATTTCGTGTGCGTGTGCTACTAATTTCACATTTCAGTCGTCTTTAATTCTGTCAGCCGCCATACTCCTTACCGTATTAACCACCATTAATTCCAAGCAATCGCAACCCATATAGCACACAACATTGTTCTCTTGCTGTCAGAATACCAGTCAAGGAAATTAAGGCGAATTTTAGCGGTTGGTTGACTCACCGAATACCTGCAAGGTCCACACGTGAGTCCAGATAAAAGAACTCGTCTTTTCCAATCGTGATATCCGTAGAGAAGGTCACGACCTTACATTACATTAGTGATCAATAAAGCAATTCATAAAGCTTACTTAATAATATATTAAGTGGAGACATTGGATCGACTTGGTAATAAAAAAAAAAAAAAGAAGAAAAAAGAAATTTAAGTATTGAATACAATAACTTTTGAAAGAGATTACTCAAAGTTATTTGCTAAGTAAATTGGTTATTTAAGTCTATAAATTCTTTAATATATATATATATATATAAATATATATTTATAAAAAAATAAAAATAAAAAAATTACATAGTGGGAAAATAAAGTTAATTCCCAACTAACATATTATAAGAAGACTATTAAGGAAACATATTATAGTTAAGGGTCTACTATAAAATACAAAGAGAAATAAGAACATTCTTAATTTGAGAAAAGAAAAGTACTTGCAAGGTCCACACGTGAGTCCAGATAAAAGAACTCGACTTTTCCAATCGTGATATCCGTAGAGAAGGTCACGACCGTACATTACATTGGTGATCAATAAAGCAATTCATAAAGCTTACTTAATAATATATTAAGTGGAGAGATTGGATCGACTTGGTAATAAAAATAAAAATAAAATAGAAAGAAATTTATATTGAATACAATAACTTTGAAAGGGATTACTCAAAGTTATTTGCTAAGTAAATTGGTTATTTAAGTCTTTAAATTCTTTAATATATATATATAGTTATAAAAAAATAAAAATAAAAAATTACATAGTGGGAAAATAAAGTTAATTCCCAACTAACATATTATAAGAAGACTATTAAGGAAACATATTATAGTTAAGGGTCTACTATAAAATACAAAGAGAAATAAGAACATTCTTAATTTGAGAAAAGAAAAGTCAAAGATATATTAAGAAAAAAGCTTCTAAGTTTTAATTTGAAGATATAAAAGGATAATTTAAAAATATATATATATTTTACTTCCAAATAAAATGGACAATTCCAAATGGAAGGAGGAAAATTTTCTCGAACTTCAAAAAAATATGAGGATCCCTTATTAAATGTTAATGGGATTAGTCAGGGAAAGAATATCAACATCGCTATTTTGCTCAACCGCTAGGAAAAATCACATCAACATTGACCTGACAAACCAATTAATAGTTTTAGAACAAAATATATTTGAAAATGACATGTGTCTTTCAGATGAGAAATATGAAATTAAGAACCTACAACCATCTATTGATAAGTACAAATTCACAGGTCAATTCAATGTGGTATCAATGTATCAATAATTTGTTGATATAATTCTAGGGTCAACCTGGGTAGATACCTTAGGTACTTTTATGTTCAACACGTAGAAAGTTTTAACATTTTCTCATATAAGAAGAAGAAATTAATACAGACGCTTTTGAAGTCAATTTTAAGCTCCATCATCGAAGACCTGAAGGACATATCAGAAGTGATCCTTCCGGATAACCAGAAGTCAATACAAAAATTGCAAGATCGACAAGAAGAATATGACAAAAACATCATTGAGAAAGATGAAGAGATTTCTCACTAAGAAATCATAATCAAAACTACTTGCAAAAATCATGGGTCCAAGGGAAGAAGCGGTGTTTTCAAAAAATTTGAACAAGAAAATCAAAGTCTCAAAGAAAAATTAACAAAAGGACTTCTAGAACCTTAATAAAAAATTGCTTGAACAAATTTAAATCTTAAAGGACGAAAGAAAAGGAGAATCTAGAATCAAACAATAAAGACTAATAGTCAAGATAAGAAGAATCCCTTTACGCATTAAGACGACATAATCAAGATTTATTAACTCAAGTTAAAAAGCTCAAGCACGATAAGAAGTTTTTACAAGAAGCTATATCGTAAAACATCATTAATCGACAAGGGAAACAATGACTGATCCAATAGAGAATTTATCCGACATTCAAATCGCGACAGTAGAAAAAGGAAAAAATACAAAGTCAAATAATGGTCCTATTCAAAAGAATGCGCTTTACGCGACAGATCACTACAAACATCAGAAGAATATGATTCCAAGGAAAAGTCAAAAGAGATTAGACTCCTTATCATCCAAATGACAAGAGTCCCTCTGACCAACTAATTCCTTCAAGAAAAGGAAAATAAACAATGTTCTCTTACCAACAAATAAAATTTCACACTGAAAAAGAACGAAGACCAATTCAACAACTTGGAACAATCATCAAACAATCCAAATTTGAAAGTAGGTTTGGGATGGATCACTCCCCAAAGATGCAACACATTAGTTTGGAAATTCGAAGGTTGTATCATCTTGTTTCATTGAGAGTTGCGACTACAAGCACAAAAGATTTGAGAAGACATCGATGCTAGAACAAAGTTCAAAGGGAAGCCTTCCTATGGATTATGCTTTGAGGACAAAAGCATTTTTAAGGAAGAACATAAAAATATACATAAATAGATATTCATAACATAATAATAGTTAATAATTAATAATTACACGAAAGGTACAGTCTCAAAGGACATGACTATTGGTAAGCACCCCTCGGTGGGTATATAAGCATGCCCTCATTTCTCAATTGTTATCATCTATCTCATATATCTTATTACATATATATGTGTCCATATGGATTTGATTACTAAATTCCAGATATTTTGGATTATTATTGTGTGAGAAAAAATTGTTCGTCTCATTTGCATCGAGTTTCGCTTTTCATCCCTACTATTAATCTCCTTATCGATTCGTTCCGATTCGATTTTAGCCAAACTCATCGCTTTGTTTCTTCTGAAATCGGGTCTTTGACCACCAACTGACCTTTGGCCAAGAAATATTATATATATATATATATATATATATATATATATATATATATATATATATATATATATATATATATATATATATATATATATATATATATATATATATATATATATATATATATATATTATTAAAAAAAAAAAAATTAAAAAATAGTAAAAATATATATATATATATATATATATATATATATATTAAAAAATATATATATAATAAAAAATTAATTTCAATAATTAGATAAAAAAAAAAAAAAAAAAAATCCAAAACCCCGCCGCCACCTCCCCTGCAACCCTTTCTTTCCTCCCACTTCGCATCCTACCCCTTCTCTATCCCAATACTCTTCCTTTCCCACCCGATACACCACCACCGCGGACTCCCGACTCCAATTCGCTCATTCCCCATAACACCTCTCTGCAACCCACTCCATAGCTTACGCCCCTCTCCACCAACACCTCCCCCCGACCGCACAGCCCCTCGCACTTCTGCAGACAACAAATTCCACTTCATCCCCTCGTAACTTCCACAAGTAAGCGCCAACTCCCAGTCACTAGTCATCCCATCCACAACTCCTGCTCCACCAAGGCCAACCCTCGTCTCCGGTTGTTCCATCAAACTTTATATTATCATTCAAGCACTGAATAACACCCCGACACCAAATACCAGTCAAGGAAATTAAGGCAAACTTTAGAGGTTGGTTGACTCTCCGAATACTTGCAAGGTCCACATGTGAGTCCAGATAAAAGAACTCGACTCTTCCAATAGTGATATCCGTAGAGAAGGTCACGACCGTACATTACATTGGTGATCAATAAAGCAATTCATAAAGCTTACTTAATAATATATTAAGTGGAGAGATTGGATCGACTTGGTAATAAAAAATAAAAAATAAAAATAGGAAAAAGAAATTTATATTGAATACAATAACTTTGAAAGGGATTACTCAAAGTTATTTGCTAAGTAAATTGGTTATTTAAGTCTTTAAATTATTTAATATATATATATATATATATAT
Source organism: Picea sitchensis (assembly GCA_010110895.2). Taxonomy (NCBI): domain Eukaryota; kingdom Viridiplantae; phylum Streptophyta; class Pinopsida; order Pinales; family Pinaceae; genus Picea; species Picea sitchensis. The sequence goes on from SNQJ01S0204353.1 coordinate 4,108, forward strand.
ATATATATAGTTATAAAAAATAAAAAAAATAAAAATTACATAGTGGGAAAAATAAAGTTAATCTCTAACCAAATATACAGGCAAAGATTATTAAGGAAACATATTATAGTGAAGGGTCTACTATTAAATACAAAGAGAAATAAGAACATTCTTAATTTGAGAAAAGAAAAGTCAAAGATATATTAAGAAAAGCTTCTAAGCTTTAATTTTAGTATATAAAGGATACTTAAAAATATATATATATATATTTTTAATTTCCAAAAATAAAAGGGACAATTCCAAATGGAAGGAGGAAGATTCTCTCATACTTATAAAAATATGAGGATCCCTTATTAAAAGTTAATGGATTATTCCAATAACATCGCTATTTTGCCTAACCGCTAGGAAAATCACATCAATCTGGACCTGCAAAGCACTAATGGCTAGAGCTTCTAAATATAAATTGAAAAATGAACGTATTTTTCGATGGAAAATAGAAATTAAGAACCTACAACTATCTATTGATAAGTACAAAATTCATAGGTCAATTCAATGTGGTATCAATGTATCAAGACAAAGTTGATATAATTCTAAATAACTTGGGTAGATACATTAGGTACTTTTTATGTTCAACATGTGAGAGAAAGCTTTTAACATTTTCTTATAAGAAGAAGAAATTCACATTGCAGGACACTACAATGAAGTCAACTTCTAAGCCCATCTAAGACCCTCAAGGACATATCGTAAGGACTCTGCATAACCATAAGTCAATACAAAAATTGCAAGATCGACAAGAAGAATATGACAAAATCAATAATAGGTAAGATGAAGAGATTTCTCGCCTAAAAAATCATAATAAAAAACCATCAATGGGTCCAAGGAGAAGAAGCTTGTTTTCGTACCTAACAAGAAAAATGAAGGTCTCAAAGAGAAATTAACGTAGTATGAGGAAGAAATCTCCCGCCTAAGGAACCTTAATCAAAAGTTATTAGAACAAATTAAACTCTTAAAGGACGAAAAAAAGGAGAATCTAGAATCAAACAATAAAGACGACAAGTCAAAAGATAAAAAAGAACTTCTACGATTAAGACGACATATCAAGATTTATTAACTCAAAGTAAAAAGCCAAGTACTCCATAAGAAGTTCTACAAGAAGAGCTATATCAGAAAACATCATTAATCGAAGGCAACACCTAATCTACACAAATTCAAATAATGGTCCTATTCAAAAGAATGCTTCTTACGTGACGTGATCACTACCAACATCAAAAGAATATGATTCCAATGAAAAGTCACAAGAGATTAAGATGCCTTATCATCATCCAAATCACAAGAGTCCCTCTGACCAACGACTAAGAAAAGAGGAAACCGAAAGCAATGTTCTTTTTACAAACAAATAAAACACCACAATCAAAAAGAACGAAGACAAAATCAACAACTGGAACAATCAATCATCAAACAATTCCAATGAAAATAGATTTGATTGATCACTTCCCCAAAGATGCAACATTACTAGTCAGAATTCGAAGGTTATGTCATCTTGTTTCGTCGAGAGTCGTAACTACAAGCACAAAAGATTTGAGAAGACATTGTATGCCAGAACAAAAGTTCAAAGGAAGTTCTCCTGATTATGCTTTGAGGACAAAGAATTCATGGGAAGAAACGTTAAGGAACATAAAAATATACATAAATAGATATTCATAATATAATAATAAGCTAATAATTAATAATTATTATTAATGAAAGGTCATGTCTCAAAGGACATGACTAAAGGTTAAGGGAACTCCTGCGTGGGTATATAAACAAGACCTCATTCTCAATTGTAAATATATCATATTATATCTTATTATTCATTCTTATTATATATATATAAACCATATGTGATTTTTATCTATATCTTATTATTTTGGGATTAATCTTGTGTGAGCTAACTTTGTTCGTCTCATGGACCTGGGTTTATCTCTGAAAAGATACCCTAGTTGGCCATTGAAAGATCCGGTGTAGATATGGACAAGGTAGTCATCTTCGGGTGATGGCTTGCGGGAATCCTTTGTAGCAATGTCTCCACCTGGTGTGGAACTCATGAATGGACTCATTTTCACATTCCTTAGCAAGGATATTTAGTCATGTGAGAAGCATACTAGGGTCTTCTTTGATACTTCATCTTTTGAGAAAGGCCTCTTCAATTCTATCCATGGTTTTGATGCTTTTGTTAGGAAGGTTGAGGTACCAACGCCTTCAGGCATCATAGAGTAACTGTAGTAACTTCATGACCAAATATTCAACATCATCATTGATGGGGTGAAGTTTAAAGAATTCCCAAAAGCTGCTCATATTCTCTTTGGCATTGATTGCATCAGTACCGGTTAATTTAGGCAACCACTTCTCATACTTCAGTGGCATTTTCCTAGGGTAGCCTGGTATGGCTGACTTGTCTAGTGGTTTGAAGAGAGTATATGACCATTGTTTTTGATTGTTTGTTGGGTTCGTTGTAGCAGTCTAGGAGCTTGACATGATTCTTAAAGGAAGGCTCTTTCCAAAAGTGATTTGACAAAAAGAGAGTTTAAGGGGATATTTCCTTCTGGAAGACAAAGGAGGATTGTTGAATCTCCTAGTTTGTGGAGTCGCCAGATAATAGTTTACTTGAACCACGAAGAAAAGGGAAAACACCCTAGTGGAGTCAGCAGGTAAGATTGTAAGAAAAAGGTTCCAGGACAAGGCTTTACCAAAATATTTGTCATTGAGGAAAATTTGACTGTTCCCTCGGCATATTTAAAATTTCCCACATTTTATACTTGTGGTCCAATGGCTAGAAAGTTAATGTTTGGGCTTCATTTTATAGATGTTTGCATTTCATTGATAACAATAGCATAATCCAAGATTACCGAAATACACAATCACAAGAGACACAACATTTATCTTGGGAAACCCTAGGGAGAAAACCTGAAAAGAAACTTCCTTAATATAGATAGCCAATACAATGCCAAGAGATTCTCTATGCTAAAAATAGAAAGTCCCTTCCTAGATATGCACCACTCTCTCCCTCCTGCTGCGAACATCGTAACTCATTTCAACCGAAAGTAAGTGAGTTGTGATCAAATGAGGCAGTAGCCTCCTTTATTTATGCCAAAGTTCTCGGCACGGTGAAGTGTCTCTTCACCATAGATGTGATCTCTCACTCTGAGTTGGTAAACCCACCTTTATTATATTTCTTTGCATTTAACTCAAGTTAGTCACTTTATTCTGCCTATTACAATTAGCCTTTGACCAATCCACAAAAGGGGATCCCATTATTAATATCCTCACACCAACCATGGGATTGATCCTATGAATAAAAAATATCAATAATAATAAGAATACTTTGCAAAGCATTATTTCAAGATAAAGTAGAGGGGCTAAACTCTACAAGTATCGACCCACCCCACCCAATGTCACCACAATGGGGAGGTTCTGAGTCCATGTGAAAGGCCTAGGGGAGACGTCCCCCTAACATGGGGTTTTAGTGAGGCTAAAGTAAAGCATCAATGTAAAAGTTAACATGTTACCATAAAGATCGTGATAGTCCGCTAATCACCAATAATGAAGTGTAGTCCCAAATGAGAACACCCTTCCTAGTCAAGACAATAGCAAGAAAATATATGCAAAGCTATAATTCAATGGGTTAGTTCTATACAACTATCCGACATCAATATGTAGGCAATTAAAACAATAGATATCAATGATCAATGTTCATTAATATAGCAATGAATACCTGTCATCTATCAATAAATACTAGATGATGTAGCCAAATGTATTTAATCAATCCCTTACTCAAAAAAATGCTCTTAAACCATCATCTAATTGTTTATCAATAGAGTGTTGCATCAAGATGGAATAAATGCACTCTGTTGCTTAAGCAAGTCTGTGTCTTTCCTCCTTCCTTAGGGTCAATCTTGGAAAACAGCTATACTAAAAGATAAGTCAAGACAAGAGAAGGCCCTTATCATCAAACCCCTGCAGCATTAAACTCTAGGTGTAGATATCCTAAGCCTATGATGTCTCCTCCTTCTTAGCTCTTAAAAGCACGGATAGCATAGGGGAAGAAGTAAAAGAGTGTAGTAAATGGCTAGGCTCTTCCTTCCTTCTATCAATATTTCGAAACAAGGGACCTACTTGTGTGCTTGTCACGTAGAGTTTTAAATCAACAAAGTTTATAAATGCAAGCTCACAACCATTCAATTCAGAAGTTTTATGTAGAAAACACCCTACATATCAGAAGAAACAGCACGTGCCTAGTTGAAGACTTCCACCAAGAGAAATGCTAAAATGCCAAGAAAATCCTTCCCTTCAACAAGTGCGACTCACTTAAAAGATGAAATACCCTAACAAGGGTAAAAATCCTCAGATCTCACAGAGTGATTAGGTATATGTCAAAATGAGGGAAAACCTCAATATATAATCAGACATGACTCCTTTAATTAAATTTAGTTGGCTAAAATAGCCTTTCGGCTGCGCTATAAAACCAAAATTGTATTGTTTTTTACATTAAATGCTAAAAATTTCAAAATAGAGCCAAAATGAGAGACGTTAGGGCCCTTTGAGGGAGACGTTATCCCTTTTATGGCAAAATCCAGAATCAAATGACAAAACGTTGGCCCCCCTTTGGGCCTTCACCATGCCACATCGCTCTAGTCAGCCTATTGTCACATTCTCAAGGTGATTTCTAATGGCTCCTAGGTGACGCCCCTCGGGCCATCAAAGGGGAAATTTCATCAAGGGTCGGGCTCAACCAAAGTGTCGCTGATGGAACGCCCTTCTTCTTCTCAAGTGAAAAGCTCAACCAAGAACTATCCTGTCTCTTTGCTCCCTCAAGATGGGGTCCCAACAACTACTCCATGGGCCTCACCATGGAGGTCCGGACATCTCCCATGTGTACCGGGTCCACGTATGCCCAATCATTTCAAAAATGGTCCACACATCAAAACTTTCTCCTCCATGGGCTCATTATCTGTGGATCATGCACTAATCACATCTCATCATTAGTATTATTAGACATATGCATAAAACCCCGATATATCATCCAATATCTCAAGGACATTACAAAGACTCACACAAGTATCGAAGAAAAAAGACAAGTAATGTCTCATTGGCTAGTATCCATAGGGAAAGGAAAGTTTCCAAGGGTATCATCCAAGCCATGTAGAACGTGAGGTGAGGGATAAGGGATGTCTAGACATACGTGTAGAGTGAAAGACATGGATGATGATATTACCTGTGGGTTCCTTTGTAGAAGGCGAACTATAATTCATCATGGATGTAAATTTTTCAAGCCCATTCTTTGCTTCTATTCTCTTCTTTTTTTCTTTTTTCTTTTTATTTATTTATTTCAAGGACTAACTAGAGGACATTGCCCTGGCATGGTGACCAGTTGCTAGTAGTTTCATACTTCTAGGTATGCATGGACCTAATATGTTGGTTCGTGATGAGACCCCTTTCCCTGGCCATGCAACCAAGAGTCACCGCTCATGTAGTAATTAGATAGTGGCAATGTCATACCAATAAATACCTATGAACATAATAGACCAGCTCGTGATGAGACCCCAACATCCTCTTGGCTGTATCCTTCATTTTTATTTTTCTTCTGGGTCCCTCTCTGCTTTGTTGAGAGGCTTTTTCCTTCTCGGGGATCCCTAGGCTAGGCATCTCTGTTTCATTTTTATGGTTTTTATCTTTACCAATCAAGTACCTTTTGGGTCTTTAGCCCCTTCTTCCCACAAGGTAAGGTAAAAACCCCACAAACAGATCATCCAATTCCTTAATTAGGGAATGGATGTGATGAGCTGAGATAAGATGAAAAGTGGACGATATGATGTTTTTGACGGAGGACTCTTTAGAAATCCCCATGCCAAACTAAAAATCTATGGGTACAGCTTGATAGGACACCTCGTCAATAATTCTCAACAATGCCCATGGTCAATGTAAGATCCAAGTACCCTTGTTAGAAATAAAAGGAGTAGATGCATATATCTAAAGGTTAAAAAATGACACATACCATGAAACCTAGACCAATTACCTCATGGAGAAAGAGTCTTCCTGGAGCATAAGCCCAAACCAAGGTGATGGATGTTACATAAGACAAGTTTGATGAAAGAGAAGAAGTATGGGCCCTCCACGGCCAATCTCAAGTCCTCGCCTCGCATCTATAGGGACCAGGCCTCGAGATGATATCCTAGTTAATCCCTAGGAAACGGGCTCTCCTCACTCCTACCAGACGCCCCTTACATCCCCCGTGTCCCATGGTGAGCTGGTACTAATAAAACCGGCCTGAGGCCGCATCCAGAACCAGTATTTGTCCTTTTTGTAGTAGATGTGAGGTCATTTATAATCCCTCGAAATTACTATCTTCACCGCCTATCCAATAGTTTTATTAATGAACCTGATCCTTTGCATACTCCATCACTCATATATTCCTTCCTACTAACCGATACACCTGTTATGGCAAAGATGGATGGCCTCCTCGATAATGCATCAACCCACCTTATTGTTCTTCCCTTTGACAAATCAATGTCAAAAGTCGTAGGCATGTATTATGTTTACCCATTTCTTTTGTCTTTCATTCATGTCCTTCTACTCCAATAGGTATTTGAGGATCAAAAGTATGATCCGACTTCATTCACAAACTGCACCTTACCAAAAGTCAGGATAATATTGTAATGATCCTGCCAATTTTGCTTGAATCAATCACTAACTACCACTGAAGTGTTTGATGTGCATGTGGCTATTGAAGTGTTCTACTTATTTAAATGGTGTTTATACAAGATTCATCCAACATATGGAAGATCACAACATATTCAAGATATAGAAAGCACAATCATAGATCTAACCTTTATTATAAGAAGCATGAATCGGATACAATAGAAAGAAAAGATCTGGAATAATCCTCGATGGCCCCAATAGATAATAGATAAGAGTTGCTAAGCAAATGCTTCCTCTAATACAAAACAAGCTTCCAAAGGTTGGATAAGAAATTAAGGTCAATGTGATCCGAGTCGTATGAATGCCAACTCCCTGCCGGGTTGGGATGCTACACTCCAGAAGGTCAAACCCTCAATAAATCTGACTTGATGAAGGAAGACTCCAAAACTCCTAAAACTCGCTAGGATGATAGATCGGGTGATGTGATCTCCTCCTAAAAGTCTCAAAATAAAATGCTAAGGCAAACTCCTCCAAACTTTGAATCTTCTAATGCAACTACTCCCTCCTGGATGCCTAGAACCCAAGATAACTCAACTCCATGAAGGAGGCCTCCAAATTCAAACTCCAGGAATATAGATCACATGGAAACCCTGCGGGGAGAAGTTTCAGATCCACATTCTAGGTAGATCTCCCTAGATCTAAGAAATACTAAATCATAGGACGTCCTAGCCTCAAAGTATCCCAAACTATAGCTGAAGATCTGATGAAGATAACTCTTCAAAGAACCCCTCAAAGTGATGGTTGAGCACCTGCAAGTAAAACCCAAGTGCTGGAATGCCCAACGTTTCTCCTGGTCAGCTGGATCGAACTCTCCTTTGGATGATGATGCGCCCTTGTGGAAACTCTTGAACAGTACGGCCCTGTTGTTTTTTCTGAATCTATTGGTGGATGTGATGAGTGTAGAATGGTGGGTGTTTCATCCCCGAGACCAAGCTTTGGAGAAAGGTGAGTGGATCTTTCACTCCACTGAGTTTTTCACAAGGGTTTGTAACAACAAACCCTCAAACTGCCTAAGAGCACAATGGGCAATTACCAAAATCCATAATGAATCATAGGTGCGCCCCAACCTTATATTTATACTTTTCTTCTATTTCTCTGCTGAGTTAGATTAACCCCTGTGGTTAACTCTTCCACCGCTTCTATTCTTTCATTGAGTTATATTTTGGCCTCCTTTTACCTTTTCTCAAGTCAACTTAAGAATATAACTTTAGCCTAGTTGACCTTTCCCCTTAGTGAGACTATGGCCTAGTGGGATGCCTAGGCCACTAAGTCATCCCAATAATTCTCTACTAAGAGGTGGGGACATTTACAACAACAATAAGAAAACCATGATTTATACCTATTCTGAGAGAGAATATAACAACAAGAAGGGTGTTGGTCCGCAACCCCTTTGGACCCCATTGATGGCACAAGAAGAGGGTACCCCTCCAAGTAGTTTTGTTAACTATGCAGACTTTGGAACTAGTATCCTACAAAACCTTGATGAATCTAATATGGTAGAGATTCATTATCTCTTATGACTACCACATCAAAATCAAGTTCTAAGGATTATTAAGTGAATAATGAAGTACCCTTTAGGGTTGATGTTTTGGAACATATAGTTGGAGGATATCTATTTTGTCTTTGAGAATAGCACCCAAACAACTTGATATCCATGAGTTATGAACAATCATGAAAGATGCATCATTATGAGGGAATTTTCTCCAATAGAACTCAGAACTAATATAGATGTATCCCCAATATACTTTCAAGAGTTAATAGGTGGAATGCCTACGATTTAAATAATAAATTGGAAGGAAGATGATGTCAAGACAATGAAGACAATCATCTACTCAAGCCATTACATTGAAGGGCCAACTTCAAAATATCTAGATGACGAAAGCTGACACCATGGCTACCTTCTTCATGAACATGTCAGAGGGATGAGATCAACTAGGTGCCATTGAAAAAATCATATCAAGCACCCCTGCATGCACTTGTATTATTTGTATCATTGTCATGAGGGTACTTGAACGAGTAAGGAACCAGACTTTATAACAACACATTGGAAGTGAAGACTCCAGGTTTGATTTTTTTAACTATCATGCCTCTAACCTATATTTCTAAGGTTGCTACAATACAAGTAGGTGTTGAAGCTATGACAACAATCCTTAAATTAGATGTACTCATAAATATCCTCTAGGTGATATTATTGTCTTGTTTCCTTCATTTACTTTGTTCCAAAGGGTGTTAATAATAAAGGAAGATGGTTATCCTTCGGGACTTAAGAGGGAGTCGCACTTGACTCATAGAGTAAAACACTTATGGAAGAAGGAAAAGACAATACCTTCTCTCCTTTAGCAGTTAAGAGGGAGACAATTATTGATCCAATTGGTTCCAATTGATTCCTAGAAACATCAGGTAGGCCAAGGAAAGGCCCATCTAAGATCGTGGGAAAACTTTGGTAAGCAAGTGCAGGGACATGCGGTTCCGATGGAAGTGTAGAAATATAAAGAGAGATTTGTAGTTAGAAGATTCCCACAAACAAAGAGATTTGTATATGATGATACATTTGATCTAGTAGCCTGATACACTTGCATCTGTACTATCATCCATGAGTTGTTACATCGTGATGGATGTAAAGACAACCTTTCTCAATGGTGATATTGAGGAAGTTTACATCGAGCATCCAAAAGGATTCATGATATACAATGAGAATTCATGTGTACAGTTGAATCAGATAGATTCAAGTGCATTACATTGGCGTTTGGTACAAGAAGACATGACTCTTTGAGTTTGGGTTTCAAGAAGAGTGTTGCTAATCCAAAACCTATATTATTACATTGTTGGTGATAAGAGCCCGATTTTTTTGTGGTTTATTCAGAAGCCTTGTCGTTGGATACAAGCAAGCTTGACTTTTGATTTTGAGATAAAAGGATCCAAGTATGATGCACTACTTCTAGACACGGGCATGGCAGATGATGATATTTTCCTTAGTCAAGGGCGCTATACGAGGGGATATTAAAGGTTCAATATGATTAATGAAAAATCCATTCCTATACTCAATGGGATGGATTTGAAGAAATGAATGGTGATGATTCGAATCCACAACTAATTGATCACTGGATAAACTGGGTTAACACCAGAGCTGATATATGCCATGTAGTGAATGTACTTTAGTCAATTCATGAGTCATCCGAGATAGACTCACTAGATAGCAGCGAAGTATTTATTGAGATATCTACGAGGCATAGTTGATATGGCCTCAGATAAGGCTCTATGTAGACTTTAGTTTGCAAGGATATGCCAATTGGGGAGCATAGTGGACCGTAAGAGCACATTCGATTGTCTTTGTTTGCCATGGCTCTCGGGTGCAATAGAAACAAAGTATGTGGCTTTGAGTACCACGTAAGCAGAGTATATAGTTGAGTGTAGCAATCACAAGTAGTGTGGCTTCACAAGATTCCTCGGCTAAATTCTATTTGATCATGAGATGGATCATATTATTATTCATTGTGATAACTAGAGTCGTGTGAAGCTCCTTGAGAACCCAATGTTTCGCAAGTGATAGATCAAAACACATTGATATAAAATATCATTATATTAGAGACATCGTGTAGAGGAAACAAATACACATGCATTACTTTCCTACATTACGAGTAGATTGTAGATATCTCTGGCTAAGACGGTTTATACTTCCAAGAGATTATGGAGAATACCTCCCTAGTTGAGAGGGAGTGTTGATGACTAAAAACAAGACGAAAGTTTGAGTACTTCCATGCAAGACTTGTCCTGATGGAGAATTCTCCCAGTCAGAGGGAGTGTTGATGATTAAACAGCATGAGACATTCCAGACACAGACGAGTGAGCTCCAACAAGAGGAGAGCCCATGTGTTCAGTGTGCCCATGATATGGGTGTGTTATTCCTCTCTGAGACAGAGATGAAACGTTGTGTTCCTTTTGTGGGGTGAGGAAGCCCATTAGTTGGGGGTGTTCCCACAGATAAGTGGGGCCTCTTATGAGACATAGGGATGGAACATTGTGCCCCCTCGCAGTAGGGAGGGAAGCTCCATGATTTGGGTGTGCATGCTCTCTACGAAACAATGTGTAAACTTCAGGAGGGGTGAAGGATCCCATATGATGGGTTTATTGTTCTCCTCCATGCAGAGAGTTGAGACTCCATGGTACCCAGATGACTCTAGTGACACAAGGGAGATAGAGACTCCATTGAGTAGGACGCCATTGTTGGATTTCATCGAGAGGGGGGGTGACCTAATAGCATAATTATAATCCTTTTCTTCAAATAATCATGTTATATCAATGTAGAATTACATCCAATAATGAGCAATAAGAATGAAAAATGCCAATAATACAATACTGCAAGATACTGTTTACGTGGAAACCCAAATCTGAGAAACCAAATGAAATGATTTTTCTTATATGTCTTGTAGAATTACATTCATTGAAGCACCAACTTCCTTTGTTTTCCAAAATTTAATCGGAAGGAGGCTCTCTAGTTTCTCAGATACAACTTGAGGGAAGCTCAAAATCCCCACTCCTCTGCTACAAACTTTAAGGAGGCTACAACCCCTATGTTCTCCAAATACAAACAAAAAGTGGCTACAACTACCTAACCTTTCCCCATCCAACCACACTAAAATAAAACTGTCAAATAAATGATGAAACAAATGCCACACTGTCACTGTGAGATAAACCACCGTAAACATGTACCAATAAACCCTAACCATGCATCAACCTATGCCTCAACTCCGTATTCATAAACAAGTGCATCAACCATGCACCAACATGTACCAAACAATCTATAATCAACTTGTACCCATAAACAAGTGCAAACTAAGTATGTACCCAATCATGTGTCAACTACTCACCAACTATGACTCATCAATATGTACCAACATCATCAACTATACAACTCATGTATGTGCCAACTCATCAACTACTTGTCTCAACCATGTACCCAACTTGTACCTCAACCAAAAGCCCTCATCAATTTCATCATCCAAATATGATTTATAACTCTATGATAGACCTGGTGTATATGATCACATACCTGCAAACCTTCCTTAACTTTAAACAACAAGAGACTAGCATTTACATCAAACTTTTCTTTAGTCTCACATGACTAGTTTTGGATTGTTAACAACCCTATCTTGAAATAATCATAAATTTGTACCTGTAATGAATAAAGATATGAAACTGATACAAAATTTTCTTCAATGTGTTTTATGCAATTCCTCTAGGTGTCACTACTTGGAACCTCTCATAAAAGTAGTTATAGCAAAAATGACATACCTTGCTGAATTATGGATTATTCTAGAGAGGGACCTTGTAGAGCATGCCCCACACAAAATGTTTGTTGAATTGATATGAAATTGTTACAAAACATACTACAGACTATAATCTAACCAACACATTTGGTATTACTAAATTTGGATTTGTTATGAAGAAGTTATGGCGTTTTTACCCGAAACACCTTGGAAAGCATCATCAAAAGAATTTATCCTTCTTGAATTCCAGCTTTCTTTTCTTCACCTTCCCTTAGAAATTCGGCTTAGATATCCTTTGGTTACCTCAGAAACCTATAGGTATTCAATATTCTCAAGTGTTTCTAAAATGAGAGAGCCTTGCCTCTTTTTTATACTCTCCAAGTAGCTTCCTTAAAAACATCTTCTAGGTCACTTTGCCCACTTTCCTTATTTTAGGGTTAACCCACTTCTAATTTCTCCATTAAATTTATTATTTAAATAATTTATTTTG
>SNQJ01S0204354.1:1937-16577 GCA_010110895.2 Picea sitchensis
TGTTACCTATTTGAATCTTATTAGAATTGAGATTCATTACATATTCGTTGAAAAAAGACAAAAGACTTATGTAGTGGATATTAATTTGATCTTTGTGTGGGACATTTTATGCCATTAGTGTGTTTTGTACAAAAATAATGGATCTTGGGGACTACACCATGGTCAAGGAACGAGGAATGAGGAACACAGAATAAGGAACAAGGAATGAAAATTGTACAAGAATTAGACACCAACAACAGTGACCTATGAATGGGGCCAACGTTGAAATATTTTCAAACAGTTTTTGTATGCAATGAAATTTTTCATGGATAGACTATTGGCATGCCTTAACGATATGGGAGAGTTTCTGGACTCAAATTTGAGTGAGACACCCACTTTTTTCCATCATCAATTCATCATGTAAACCATAAACCCTAATTTTCTTTCAATGTACCCAATTTGGTTGACACAAGTTTTAGGATTTCGTCAGTCTTTATTTATTTTTCTTTCAGGTTCTACATTAATGTATATACGATGTTTCCATGTCATAGTTGTGATGAAAAATCTCTCTATTTGATTGATTTCTTAATCAACACCATCAAGATACTAGAGGCGGGCAACAGTGACATGTCAATGGGGCCAACGTTGAAATGTTTTCAAATTGTATCTGTATGCATTGAAATTTGACTTGGATAGAATATTCACATTCCTTAACAATATGGGAGGGTTTCTGGACTCAAATTTTACTGACAGACCCACTTTCTTCCATCATCAATTCATCATGGAAACCATAAACCCTATTTTTCATATGTTCTAGTAGATATGTTAATGATTCCAAGTTTCATATTTGTATTTGACTGAATGTCCATCTAGTTTGCAAAGTATCAACTTGAGATTTCAAGTTGATAAACCAAATCTGAAATGAATCCAAGCATCATTTGATATCTTCACAAGAGAGACGAATGCAAATAATCTTACGATGAATTTCCTATACTATCAATGAAAAAAGTTCGTCGATAGTATAGCTAATTCATCGCAAGAATATTGTGTCTAATTTGAATGGTGTTACATGGTTTGCAAGGAGTGTAGGGATTATATAGTCTATAAGAAAAATCTCTATGCCAAACCTCAAAATGGATAGTACCATATCTTGTTCATAAGAAAAATATTCTAGGTATGTTTCCTTTGTGGATATGGTGGCTCAAGCCCTCAGTACACATGATGCCTTACAATGAAATGTAACAATCTTACTATTGAATGATAGTGTTATTTCACCCATGGTTAAAGAAAGAACTTAAGGTTCTTAGGTCCTATTTGAATATTATTAGAATTGAGATTCGTTACATATTTGTAGAAAAAATACAAAAGACGTATGTAGCAGATATTAATTTGGTCTTTGTGTGGGACATTTTATGCCATTAGAATGTTTTGTACAAAAATAATGGATCTTGGGGACTACACCATGGTCAAGGAATGAGGAATGAGGAATGAGGAACGAGGAATGAGTAACGAGGAACACAAAACAAGGAACAAGGAACTAAAATTGTACGAGGACTAGACACCAGCAACAGTGACCTGTGAATGGGGCCAACGTTGAAATTTTTTCAAACAATTTTTGTATGCACTGAAATTTTTCATGGATAGACTATTGGCATGCCTTAACGATATGGGAGGGTTTATGAACTCAAATTTGAGTGACACACCCACTTTCTTCCATCATCAATTGATCATGTAAACCATAAACCCTAATTTTCTTTCAAAGTACCCAATTTGTTTGATGCAAGTTTTAGGCTTTCGTCAGTCTTTCTTCATTTTTCTTTCAGGTTCTATATTAATGTATATACAATGTATCTACATCATAGTTGTGATGGAAAATCCCTCTATTTCGTTGATTGCTTAATCAACACCTTTCTATGCAAATGCATGCTTCACTATATAGCAAATTGGAAAATGTGTAATTTATCATTAAAATCTTTCCTAAAATTTTGTATTTTCAATTTTACACCTAAAACTTGATTTCATGTAAAAATGATTCAAATTCCCCCTACCCCGAACTTCTTTTTTAAATTCTAGAAAGTAAAAATCAATGTTAAATGCCTCAAAGAAAATATTATTAGGGCACAACAATTATAAAATCAAGTACTGACTTTAAGTCCAAATGATTTTTCTTGCATTGAAGACTATCTATCTAAGTTTAAAACACTCAAAAATTTATGTAAAGAATGTAAGATAAAGATAGAAGAAGATCGTTGCATCTATCTTATTCTTTCTAAGCTAGGTAGTGCATATTCTGTGTTTGTATCTACCTTTTATGCCATGCAAGAGGCTCTAGGAACAACTTATAAAAAACCCAGTCTTGAGAACTTTTGTGATGTTTTGATTAGGGAGCAAGATAAACTTGTACAACTTGGAGTGATCAACACTGCAGGTACCTCCAACAAACATTGAAGACTATCTATCTAAGTTTTAAAACACTCGTGAACTCATGTAAAGAATGTAAGATAAAGATAGAAGAAGATCGCTGTATCTATCTTATTCTTTCTAGCTAGGGTAGTGCATATTTTGTGTTTGTATCTACCTTTATGCCATGCAGGCTCTAGGAACAACTTATAAAACCTGCCTTGAGAACTTTTGTGATGTTTTGATTAGGGAGCAAGATAAACTTGTACAACATGGAGTGATCAACATCAGAGAGGTACCTCCAACAAATCCTTAGTCATCCATTAGAAAGATAAACTCAAGAACCCCAAGAAGCGATCCCTCGCCATAACAACAATATATATCCCAAACCCACTTTAGACAACTTCCGCTTCCTAATGGTGAAAATGAGCAAAATATAAGTAAGAAGTCCCATTGTGACATTCCAACTTTTTGTAATAAAGATGAATAAGTGATGAGTCCAAATGTTTCAAGAAGATGCACTTTAGAAGCAACGGCGAAGAAGCACAACATCGGTTTTGATTCTACTTCTTCTTCTTCTTCTCATGGACATGCACTTCCCGCTTCCGGTTTCTCCCACAACTTCTATTTCTTCGAAGGAGGGTTTATTGATTCTAGAGCATCTTATCATATGGCTAAGGATAGAGACATATTTTATTCTCTAAATAAAATGTAACACCAAGAAAATATTTGTCGGGGATGATAGATCTCTCTGTGTTGTAGGATTCCGAATGGCTCAAGTAGAAAACTGTCATTTCAATGATGTAATATGTGTTCCAAGTCTCTTCTTGTAACCTTCTATCAAGATATCAAATCATTTCATTCGTGTGAAGGTAAAACCAGAGTTTCACCTCACCAAGTTGTGTTCAAGGATCTAAAATATTCTAAGCATGTTCTTGCAAGTAAATTGCTCATGATATTACCAGGTTGTACCTCGCTTGACAACTTTGGGTCATCATCTTTTTTCATCTGTTTTTGTTGCTCAAGTCATCACTATGAACAAACTTTGGAATGAAAATAGCTCATCTAAACCATCGCCATTGCAACAACTATGTAATCAAAAAAAAATGGTGACTGGTCTTCCCCTTGCTTCATGCAGAGATGGTGCTTGTACCGATTGTGTTCTTTGGCAAACATCATCGAACATTTTGAAAACGCGTCTTTGGCACTGTGCCCTTTGGTACTTGTTCACTGTGGGATTTGTGTGGTCCACTCTCTTCCCTTCTTTTCTAGGGTGCAAGTATTTCTAACTTTCATTGATGACTTTTCTAGACGCATTTGGGTTTACTTCTAAAACTTAAGAGCTAAGTTTTGACAAGTTTTTGGCTTACAAGGTCTTTGTAGAAAAAAAAACAATTTTGGACATCAAATTCAAAAGTTAAGAACAAATAATGGAGGCTAATATGTGAACAATAATTTTACAAGTTAACGTACTAATTGTATCCAAATGCAACATATTTTTCCATATAACCACAACAAAATGGTGTAGCTAATAGAAAGAACCACACATTAAAAGAAATTGCTAATTGCATGATCCAATCTAAGGGATTAAGCTCCAGTGCATTGGCTATAACTAACTGCAAGAAATTACATAGTAAATCGCGACTCCCATAAAGGCTCTTAAAAAATATAACACCTAAGAAGCTTGACCAAAATTAAACCAGATGTGTCACTTCCATGTGGTGATATACGGGTTCACACCATGAGAAAAGAGCATTGTTCTAAAAGTGAGAAGTGTATATTTGTTGGTTATTTGAAGATGTCGTTATATACTTCAACCATTGTAATGAAATTATTATTGAAGAGATGTTAAATTTGATGAAAATCTCTTGGCCTCACAGCCTAATTGACGCTTGTGCCTTCTTTGGCCTGTGAGACTAATTCGGCGATTGTGCATTCTTCGGCCTATAAGCCATCTTCGACGCTTGTGCCTTCTTTTGTTCCTATTTTGGTTTATTCTTCTTTAGATGATGACGTTGAGGATGAAAATCCACCTCCACCGCCACCTTCCTCCGATGAGTCCTTTGAACCTAAAGACCGTACCTGCTTACTAGATGGGTCCATTCCACACGAGAAGCAACTAGTGATCATGTCAATGATCCTTCAGATCAATGAAAATATCACAGCTCCAGCCGAAGCCTCTTCTCTTCGCTCAAGTTTCGTAGGACTCATGATCCAAAGACATTTGCGTAAGCTTCAGTCATCCAAATTGGGATACAATAATGAACGAAGAGTATCGCTCTTTTAATTGGAAAACGATACTTGGGATTCCTACCTCTTCCTAAAAGGAAGAAACTTTGTCGATGTGTGGGTCTACGTAACTAAGTATGCATCGGGATGAAGTGTTGAAAGACACAAGGTTCGCTAGTTGCCAAAGGATTTTCCCAGTTGAAGGAATTGACTATAATGAAACCTTTGCCCTCAGAGCTAAAATGAATTCCACTTTGTTCTTGCCCTCCTTGTCGCTTCACATAAATGGGAGGTCCATCGATGGATGTTAAATCAGCTTCTCTTCTTGTATGGAGACTTGCAAGAAGAAATCAGCATGGAACAACCTTCTTGAGCTATGTCCAGCACGACTCTAGCCTTGTTTGTCGCCTTTAGAAATCTCATGGTCTCAAGCAAGGTCCCCGAAGCTTGATACATGCCAAAATGGGACAACTTCTTATTGCCAATCGATTCTCTAGATGTCATTCTGATTCTAATGTCTATACCCAGAAAGTAAGAAGCCATCTCATAATTCCTTTCCTTATGTTGATGACCTTATCCTTGCCGGGTAGTGACTCAAAAATTTTAAACCATGTGAAAACCACCCTTAAGAAGAAATTTGAAATGACCGTGACTTAGGGCTTTTTGCACTATTTCCTTTGGCTCCAAGTTTTGCGCACCAATGAAGGAATTTTTCTTCCCAATCTAAGTATGATTGTTACCTTCTTGTCGCCATGGACGAGATTGTAACCAGCCCCTTCCTTCCAAATTGAGTCAAGTTTGTTAAGCACCTCAGGACTTCTCTTGAAGTTGATGCAACCTTGTACCATCAGGGCTTAGTTGGTAGCCCTTATACTTGACTCCATAACCCATCTTGATCTTTCCTTTGTTGTTGGTCTTGTTTCCTGTGATATGCAAACACCCCATGAAAGCCATTGGAGCATACAAAAGGATACTTTGCTGTCCCCAGGTACAATCTACTTTGTGATACATTATAGTTTAGGGGGACTCTCTTATTGGTTATTTCTGACCGATTCGCATTAAATAATTTTAATCTCGATGGATCGGAAGCCCACTGTGAGGGTTATGTTTTCAGCCTTGGTTCAGATCCACCACTTGGGCCCTTAAGAAACAACAAAGTTATTCCACTTTCTTCGCCATAGAGGCACCGAGCAACTATAATGCAGTTGGGGAAGCCTTGTGGCTTCCATGTATCATTTTAGAGTTTGGATTCGAGCAGCAGGATTCGACCAACCTTTGGTGTGACACTCAAAGTTCCATCAAGCTCGCTTTCAAAGACGCTAGCTTCAACATTAGTGTAGCAAACATATCGAGCTACATATGCACTTCATCAAAAGCTCATTCATGATCAAGTTATTGAAGTGCTATTTTCCCTATAGAAGATCAAATCATAGACATTTTCACAAAGTCTCATTCAGAAGTGAAGTTTTCCAACCTTTTATCTATGTTAGGAGTTCGAAGTTGTCGATAGTTAGATAGGCTCTAATGCCCTTCCTTCTCCCATTGTGTCAACATTGTAAATCCTTCAATCACATTCCAAGTTGTTCTTATGGGATGTTAAGATATTAGACACTTATAGAGTTAGTTAAGATCTAATTTGGTCTAATGTGTCATTAGGTAAAAGTGTGTTTCTTTAGTATGCATTAGTATGCATTTGTAGTTAGAACTCACGGTCAATGAGCATTCCCCTGACATGGAGTGATCTGACGGTTCATAATTTCCTCGATCTTAATCTAATTACTGATCCATGGATTAACACTGCATTGGTCCATGATCTCGCTTAAAGAGCATGGAGGGTCATTTGTCGATGATCGACAGAGAAACTCTCTCTTGTAAAATCTCTATGTAATATTTTCTTTGTAATAATAAACCGCCTCCAAGGGCCATGTTGGTCAATGCGGGATGTTTCTCCTAGGGTTTTACCACATCAAAACACGGCAGGTTGGATCTTTGATCCGTTGTGTGAATGGTTACCAAGGTGCTCGGCCCCTCCGCTGGAATTCGTGTTGTCGAACATAGGCTATCCAGAAATTAGGTCAATCTCTTCACCTCTACAAGCCTCAAACAAGAGGGTTAGGTTTCTTTGTTGTAGCAAAAACTTTGACCTAACCCAACCTTAACTCCATAGTCCTCCCACCCATCTCCAGTGGCTAGATCACCAAGATAGTAAAATTCATAACCCTCGCTAGGGAAATAATAGGTGTGCTCATTTGGCCATAGACAATATAGCACATGTCACCCAAAATCCATAATGTAAGCCACCCCCGAAAGCACCTTAACCTTGACAGACACAATAATTCCAGAAGCAAACCCTAGGCCTAATAGCCACAATCATCAAGCAATGTATCACCTCCGTGAAGTTAGCATACCAAGCGCGTAGTAAAGTCCAAACCATAACCGTGAGAGAGTCCAAGACTCAAAACCGAAAAATACAAGCTGGCAGAGCTGCATCTACTCAGAATTTTGCTAATAACCAAATTTCTGCAGCCAGAGTTGTGTATGGCCAAATGAGCTCCGTGTCCTCAGATGGCACCGCTTCCTCCTTATCGCCGTGGTTGGCAATGCTGAGGTTAATACCTCCGCAGCTACCATAATATCAACAATTGGTTCATACCAATGCTAATGGGCAGGTAGTTGTTCTCACCGGTGTGCATTATTTAATCCAGACTCACTTTATACTGTCTCATAAATCAGGATAAATTCAGTGAGGAACATACAATAAACTTGCCACTATTTTGCAGCTTATTAAGCAGTTTTGTTGAGTCAAAAATATTGACTAAATTGAGCCAAACAGTGCCAAATTGTAAAATAGTTTAAGACCCACTTGAAGCAGAGTTTACGTAATTTGTCTATGAAAAATACTTAATTGATTTATATGACAATATCAAACAGTGAGGCAGTTCTGATTTGCCTGTGTTGTTTGCACTGGTAACGAGTTATGCTCTTATAATGCTGAAGGCTTGTAATTTCTATGTTACCATGTACAGTGTACTTTGTGTAATGGTAAAGGGAGAGAACTTAATCAGTGGGGAATGTACCAGGAGCAAGTTGTGGTCTGTTGATCTGGCAGGAAGTGAGAGAATAGCAAAAACAGATGTTCAATGGGAGCGCCTTAAAGAAGCTCAATCTATCAACAAATCTCTTTGTGCTCTTGGTGATGTTGTATCTGCACTAGCAACCAAAATAAAAAAAACAGCCACATACCCTGCAAAAATTCTAAGCTTACACATTGCTCCAAGACTCATTAGGACGAGACTCGAAAACTCTAGTGTTTGTGCAAATTAGCCCTAACGATAGTGACTCGGGTGAAACCTTAAGTTCATTGAACTTTCCCACCAGAGTGAGGGGCATAGAGCTAGGTCCAGCATGGAAACAACTTGTTTCCAGT
Organism: Picea sitchensis; assembly: GCA_010110895.2. Classification (NCBI taxonomy): domain Eukaryota; kingdom Viridiplantae; phylum Streptophyta; class Pinopsida; order Pinales; family Pinaceae; genus Picea; species Picea sitchensis. Next base: position 9,973 of record SNQJ01S0204354.1, read on the forward strand.
GATATTTTGAAGTATAAACAAATGTTGAGAAGACCAAACAAGAAGGAAAGGTAAAGGATGACATGATGAAAAAGCTAGACGAGAACATGCAAAACTCAAGGGAAGAGAACAACTTTGTAGAAATTTTCAAGAAAAGTTAAAAGAACTAGAAGGACAACATGAAACCAGGCTCAAATAGTAGCAACAACAATGGGAGAAGGAGATCATGAAATATGAGGAAAAATTCAGAGGAAAAGAACAGACGTGTAGGAATCTTCAAGAGAAAGTAACGGATCTTGAAGCACAACTAGAGGACAGAGTAAGTCCAAATTCATAAAACAAAGTTCTCAAGCATGCTCTGTAAGCTCCTGCAGTTTGGGAGGTACATTTTCCATTGAAGCATCTATTTGCAGTTGCACTAATGTCAACACAAAGCTCCTCTGGTTAACAGATGTACCTGGTCGTGAAATATTGATAGTATTACCAGAATTGCAGAATTAATCCCAGTACACAAATTGGAGATTGATCTAAACTGTAGGTCGATGGAAGCAGCCAGAATCATTCAAGATTTGTTTTCTGATTAAATTCAGAAAGGATGCTGATTTTTGAGTGAATCTGGCTGGCTAGCATTTCCTTGGAAAAGTTGTGGAAGTGGTATTCTACAATATTAAACACGAAGAAATCTAACTTCAGATGGTAATTACACATGTTCTTATTTGATGTGCATGCCCCTCATTTCTAAATCACCATGTTCTTGAATCTTCTTGTCATGTTGTAGGCTTGTAGCTTGAAGTTGGGTGGATGTCATCATCAAGTTTAGCCAGTGAAGGTCAATGCAAATATTGGAAACTTAGCAGTCTTAATCTCAATTGAAGATGAGGTTAAAAAAAAAACTGCAATGGCAGCCATGTGGGGTGCAGATACTGTTATTGATTTGTCCAACCATATCCATGAAACACGTGAGTGGATTTTGAGTAATTCTTCTGTACCTATTGGTATGAGGCCAATATTGATCTTGATAAACTTGATAATGGACAATACATGGTCTCAGTGTGTTATAATCCTAGCCTGATGATTATTAAGGATGAACAAGATGGAGTTGATTTGGATTCTCCTGTGGACAAGAGATTGAAGTAGGATGTGGGGCATCTACATATGGTTAATTTGATTATGCTTGGGAAATCTGTGAATACCTTGTTAAAGAGGAGCAGCTCAAGATTCTGAATATTCCATACAGTGTCAGAAAATTCTCATTGATGGCAAACAATAGGGCTAGAAATATCAAGGATGTTGATGGGTTAATGAAAATAATTGCAGAGAAAGAAACTGACAAGGTCCTCAGCATGCATATTATGAGTCCAAGCGCTGGGGTCTTAGTGTGGCATGTGGCACCTACTTGGATGGTTTCCATTGATATGAGGTATCCTATGTGCTAAAACCCTACTTGTACGAAAACCCTAAGTTGATTTTCCTAAACCCTAATTTGCCTTACCATCTTTGTCAAGTCCAAGCCCTTATTCCAGTTGCTAGTTTGGTTGATATCCTTGCATGAAGAGTGATTTTAAAGCTTTAGTTCACTTTGCTAATGTTACCAAGCAAAAAGCCTTGAATAAAGTTGTTCTGTATCCTAAAGCACCTCATTATCCTTGATTTGCAAACATGCTAAGATAACCATGCTGATTTTGCCAAGTAAAGCTTAAGTTCAACCTTATCAAAAACCTGACTTGACCTGTTGTGCATGCCAAGTTTGCCTTGTTGTCTAAGATTTCTAAATATGCTAATTCTACCTAGCAAAACACCTCTAACAAAGTTGTCATTTAAATCCCTAAGTTGAATTTCTCATGCTACTTCTGCCAGGCCTGAAATCTAGAGTTTGACCTCTCCTTTGCATGTGGGTAAGACCCCAACTCAAACTCATTTATTATTGGCTGCTGCCTTTGCTGATTTTGTCAAACAAAAAGTCCTTAAGGAAATTGTTATTACTAAATTTGTCTAGCAGAAAAGCTGTTTCAATTTCCTCTTATATGAATGGCATGATTGCTAGATTAAGCCAAAGCCTTAATTCGATTTCCTTTGTATCGATAGCTGGTAAACCATCTAAATTTGCCAATGTGACTCCGTAGGTCAACTTCATTCATAGCTGGCAAGCTTCTATTTACTTTTGGAACTTTATCCTCCATGGAAATTCGTAGAAGTGATTTCTTTCTAGCAGGACTGAGGGTATAAGTTATAACAGTGAGATAGCAACAATTTACTAAAGGGGATTGCTATTTAGAGAGGTTTTCAATTATATTTGGAAATGACATCTTTATGATGCCATGAAGGGAGAGCCTATAGGTCTTTCCTATGCAGGTTTGAGGGATAAGTGTACTGTTTGTGGATGAAACTAACAGCTGGGAGCGATGACAGTGAGTGAAAAGCAGACCAATCCATAGGATGTGTCCCAGATTAGTGCTTCAACAGCAAGTTCTATCATTGGATCAAGCAAACAACCACTAAGTTATGATAAGTTTGACTTTTATTTCAGTATGTTCTTGACTGTGCATGCAACATCCAGCAGATCAGTATGGTGACAGCTAGAATTGGCAGTTTCCCATCGATTTCATGCTACAGCAGAACAATGACTTTACGTTCTATTCGTAAGAGGCTTTGTTTTGGAGGTTAGGTATCCATATTGGGGATTGAAGTGCCAGTTGTCATGGTTGATATGAGTAAACATCGAATAGTACACTGAATTAATCCAAATCACCACTGACATCATTACTCCTACTAGACATTGTATAAAGTTGAGGCCAGAAATTAGTAGTTTGGTAAAGCTCATTTATTATCCATTTAAAAAGGAGAAACTAAATTAGCAACTTTTGTTGCTTCCACATATTCTGACATTCTATTGGGAGAGAGAAAATGGATTTCATCCTTCCATGATTTTATTGGATCCAGTGGTGTGGATCTCTTTGTTGTATATTTGTGAGCTCATTACTATATATTATATGGAGATCCCTGTATAAATACCCATGTGGAGACAGTGCATTGTTGGGCAGACACAAAGTTCTGTAAATTGAAAGAATTCTTAATCTCTCAAGTAGTGAATACTTTAATGGGACTTATTCTAGGTAGCTAGTGGAACTCAAAGGATTCAGCTGCTAATTGCAATGGAGATCCTCAACCTTATGCTATCATTTGAATATTTATCAGAATGTACATGAATTTGTTGATTGCATGTGCTAATTCTTTTATTCTTGTGTTTTACTTATAGGTATGATGATGACTATGTTGGTTTTGACTATCGAGAAGATGGAGCACAAAGAAAACTTCCAGGTCCAGTGGGTGTGCATATTGGACAAGAAGATCAAACGTTTTTGCAGAATTTTGAAAACTTTGATTGTAAGATATATGTCTATAGATGCAATCGAGGGACAATGGTATAAAAAGGGAGGGAAATGTAACACCCTAACTGACCCCCGGATTGTAAATATATTGTACATGTGGTAATTTAGGTCAGTGAGCTGATATGTTTGAGCCGGAGTGCCTGTAAAGATGGTCAAAGGCTAGAGAGCCTGTATTATAAATTATACATATACACTAATTATTAAAAATAACACCACGACTGCAGATCAAGGGACGGAAAGAGTATGGGGGCTAAGACTCCATGAGTGGGAAAGGGGAACAAGGGATAGGTAAAGGGAGCTTAAGCCAAGGAGGCTAAGCAAGTATAGTATAATAATTCCCTAGACCTTTATATTATTAGATTATATAATAATATAATCCTTTGTGTGGAGGGGGTCTCTGGAGGGTACCTCGGTGTTAGAAATAATAGGTGTTCTCAAGTAACCATGTATTGTCTATAGAAATATTGTCACCCAACCATAGGCCGAAGCCACCACCGAGCACCTTGACCTTGACCGAGAATAATTCCAGAAGCAAACCCTAGGCCTAATAGCCAATCAATGTAGCGTACCTCTCTCCAGAGCTAGCACACAAGGCAGAAAGTCCAAACCATAGCCAATAGAAAGTCCAAGCCTAAACCAAGAATACAGGTTGCAGTAGCTGCAGTTGCAGCTAGTCTCGAGACTTGCACACTTACCCAGTTTCTGCAGTGCGCACTCTTAGATTTTTGCAGTTGCGAGCTGTGTGTACCAAATGAGGTCTGGTGTCCTGTATTTATACTGTTTCTCCTTAGCTGTCTGGGCCGACTTCTCATTCTGGAGGCTAAACACTCAATATTAAATATTTCCTTTAGCCGACTTGTCTTCTAGGGTTATGTCCAATGCTTTAGGGTTTCTTCTTGCTTCCCGCAATATTCTATTATTGTCAGGGTTACACGTGGAGATTAATACCTCCCGCAACTACCATAATATCAACACTCCCTACTAGCTAGGGAGGTATTGAAAGCAATGGTCTTGAGCACAAACATACCATTCAATCAGTAGCATCATCATAGCCATACAAGCTATCTCATGATTAGATCACGAACACCCTTTTCATTATCAATATCATCTGATGGCATCAACTACATCATCTCTTGAAGCCATACTCCATCTGAGTAATCAAGCATGATATTGAATAAGTCACTCCATAGAGTGATACAAGAACCATTCTTCTAATTCAGACATATGTCCTAGAAGAATAACTATTTCAACAGATGCTGGAAACCACGCCATGGGCTACAAGGACTATTCTTCTAATCTAGACACATGTCCTAGAAGAATAAATGTCGTGGACCATTTTTCGCCTGAAGAATGTCTGTCCACCAGCATACTGACTATCCATTTAGCTGATAATCATTTTCAACAGTACTGATAGTCTATATGGAAATCAGAACAATGTCATTCAATAGAACCAACTGTGTCTATCCATAGTAGTACACAACTACTATCCAGTGGTACACAACCACACCAAGTAGCACACGGTTACTTAATCAGTGACACATAGTCACAACCAGTGGAACACATCCACCATAGTAGCATACATCTACTGTTCAGAGACATACAGTCTCCATAGCAATCATATCATCTAATATCAACCCGCATAGAAACAATATCATGATATAAATTGAGTCATTTGAGCCATTCTTCCACTCACATCTGTGAGATCTGGAAGAGCATCTGCCCTCAGAAAGTAAAACATCAGCCATGGGCTATCTGTACCATTCTTCTCAAGCATAGAAGAATAACTGTCCCTGATTTCTGAGCCTGGACCATTCACCTAACCGGGCCATTACTCCCGCACTAATCATAGTGCAACTTGGAGAGAATGAGTCTTCCCTAGGGGATGCTTGTCCCTGATTGCTGAACCTAGACCATTCACCTAACTGGGCCATTCTTCTGGCACTAACCATAGTGCAACCTGGATAGAATGAGTCTTCCCTAGGGAATGATTGTCTGGACCATTTCCTAATGGAATGACTGTCCTGCACCAACCTCCAAAATGGACCATTCTTCGAAACTCCTCACAACTGTGAACTTCAAAAGAATGACTGGCCAGTGAGGCAGACCATTTTACTTGACCACTACTCAGAGTGACTGCCAAGAAGAATGAGTGTCCTAGACCATTCCCCCATACTGGCCACAAGGGGAATCATTGTCTATGGTACATCAACAATCTATCGAACTATTTTCAGTACGAAAATGACTGTCCGATTTGGACCATTTTCCGAACTGGAAAATGCCTGTCCATCAGAAATCTCAAACCACTTTCCAAACTGGAAAGGAACTGCTCATCCTGGACCATTTTTTGAACTGAAAAATGACTGTCCATAACACATCAGTGCTCCCTCCCAACATGGGAGTAATCTCTTCCTTTTTCAATAAGGAAGTCGTCTCCACGAGCCTCAGCTTGCAAACTTTTCATCTTGGACAAAGGTTTTAGCAAACTATTTGTTATCTGTTCATTTGAGGAGATATATATTGGAGAACCACTTCTCTTTTCTGGACTTCATCACGGAGAATGTAATGCTTGATCTCAATGTACTTCGGTCTGTCATGGAACACTGGTTTTCTCTGAAGGCTTCATATAGCTCTGATCATTACAATATATCATGGTCAAATTCAACACTTATGTTTCCTTCTAGCTCATGACATCGTGGCAAGGCTCAAACTGAAACATATTCAAGTAACACTTCTTCTGTCATGATGAGAGTTTCCATGGATTAGCAATCCATCATCCCAGACTTCTGAGTAACTATTCTGATACACTATCTCTGTCATAGAAAGTTTTCACTATGATTTTGTTGTATATGAGATACTCTGTATCAAGTCGTTTGAATCCATACAAGGTCTTCTTATATCTGTATATATGGGTCTCTTTCTTGTATACCTCAAAAACTTGAGATTGCTTTACATAAGCTTCTTCCTCAAATGCTCTATTGGGAGAACAGTCTTTTACAACCAATTGATGTAAACTTCAATCCATGGATACTGTAAGAGATATAATAGCTCAGATAGAGGTGTATCCAGTTTACAGGAACAAACTGTTATCATAGTCTTCTCCTCCTTCTGGAAGAACCTCTAGTTCTGAATCTCGCAATGCTTCCATTCATAATCCTTTTTCACAATTTCTTACATATATTGTTCTTCATCATAACTTCCATTTCTTCTGCTTGATTGCTTCTAGTGGGTTCAAACCAA
>SNQJ01S0204355.1:0-16826 GCA_010110895.2 Picea sitchensis
GTATTGTTCAAGAAAATAAAGATGAGATTGTGGCGATTCTTGGTACTAAAGGGTAAAAACAATGTCCAATTACACAAACAAATTTGGCAGGTAAAAATATGTACATGGATAAGTCAAAACAACTTTTGTATGTACATGGATAAGTTAGAAAATCGATTTTAAAACCAAAAAAATACAGAACTAGACAAGGGAACATTGCAACAATAAGGTTGAAGAACTCTAAATTAGATTTCTCTATTTGAATTCACCACCAAAAAAAAATCTAGAAGGAGAAGAAACAGAGATACAAAAGTTCTCTAGAGGTAGAAACTATATTAGCTGACAAAAAGTACAACAAAAAAACCATCTGCATAACTAGAAAACCAAAGAAACTGAAGAGCCCGGGAAGTTGGGGCAAGAAGACATTTATTCCAGGAATATAGGCCAGAGGGAAGTTGCTGCAAGAAGACATTTAGGATCCCTTTTCCTGAAAATATTAAAGTAGAAAATTTTTGTAAGAAAAGTAAAAATCCTAACCTGAAGAGCAGGTGAGCTGACACGCAAGTAGTCTTCTAATGTTTGTTCATTTTCTTCCAACACATCACCGCCAGTAAAGATGACCACCATGTAGTTGAGAATTTTCTCACCGAACAACTTTTGCAAGGTCTCTAAAGCAGCTGCTTCTTCTCTGCTAAATTGATTTTGGACGGAAAGTACCAAAAGGACTCCATGGAGACCATCTTTTGAGAGGTCAATACATTTGACAATTTCTTGGCCGACAACGTCTAGTTTGACAGTAGGGTCAAAGAGACCTGGAACGGAAAGCTTGTCAACTTAGTTTATGGCAAATTTTACAAGATTTTATTCATCAAGAGACAACACATTGATTGTGCAAAGTCCAGAATTCAAAATCAAATCGTGCACAAAAGCTTACAACACATCGTGCACAAAAGCTTACAATTCAAAATCAAATTCAAATCGTGCACAAAAGCTTACAACACATCCAAAACAAAACACCCATTAAAGGAACCATAATACCACACCTTCGAAATGTATTAAGAATTAGTCAATAAAGAGCAAGCCTAAAATTTCGTTCATGGTAGAGTGATCTTTGCATGGGAGGTATGGATTACACTAGAGAAACTAACTCTTCTTAAATCTTAGCTTTAACAAAGCTTATGATCCTATGGTTTGGTATATTCTAAAAATCTTGTATTATGCATTATTATTTTAGATATCAAATTTATTATTAATACCTTACTATTCCAAATTCTGGAAATAATTGAAACTGAAATGAAATAAAGAAACAAATGAACCCACCATCCATAGAAATGAACACATGATGTGATCTAGGAAACTCAAAATGAAAGAAAACCCACCTAGAAGGTGAGGTCTATGCTTTGCTCTATTTTCTCAGTTATGAAATGCAGGTAAAAAGAAAGGTGCACTCATTATGGAGTTTCCATGGACGTTGTGGCCTGCATGGTTGCTAGAGAACCTTCTTGCATGGTTGCTACATAACCTTCTACCTCCTCTTTCATGCTTCAATATTCTACTCCGACATGCTCTGCTCAACTGTGGAACAATAACAATACTAAAAGAATGGAACCCCTTCTCTTCCTAGTGGTTCAATAGTTAGCATAGCCTAATAGTTGTCTAGGGTTAGGGTTAGGGGTTGGGATTTTTTAATGCCTCAACCCTCAATTATTGTTATTGTTTTGGACCCTCTAGAATCTTCATGAAAGTCTACATGTGACTAGCCCCACATGTGTGAGTAATGGGGGTTGACATGGAATTTGTTTGGTACCATGGTGGTCAACAAGGTAGGTCAGCTTGCGAGAGGCATAACTTCCACATACAAACTCTGATCGAAGTGATTTTCACACCATTAGAAAAATTTTGATGTGTAGAACAACATCGAAGGACTGTGGAATATGATTGTAAAGTTTTGAACCCAAAGGTGTTGTTTGATGCCTCAAAGTGGCTCTCGAAGGTTCCAAACTCCAAATCACCAAATTGGGACTTGCCTCTAAAATGGGCCTTACAAGCCATTTCCTCCAATTTTTCCACCCAAAAAGTACCAAGATAGCTGATAAATTAATATAATGATTCATTTTAGATCATACCTCCCCATTTAGGGAGGCTTTTGGTTCTCGAAAGCTTTTACTAAATGAAGTGAGAATTTGTTTTCCTCTACCTTCTCTCTGGAGTACCATTTGGCCTTCCCTAGAAGGTGCTCTTTCAACCCAACATGTCAAATTTCATGCTACCCCTATCTAGTAGTTCTAGAATTCTTCTGCAAAATTATATCTTCTGCCAACTCTACTCAAGATGATGGTGTTAAGTCCTCTATGGTAGGTAGGACCTACTCCTCAGTTTCCTAATCCAACATAGAAGGTTCATAGGGTTTTATATTTTCCACTCTCACTATTGAGTAAATGTCCATATATGGGGGTAGACTAAATCTATAGGAATTATCACCCACCTTCTCCAATTCTTCAAAAGGACCATATCGCAAAGACTTTATTTTCTTACCAAGACTTTGTAGCAATTTATTTGTAGCCTTGTACTTTTCTTTTGACTTCTTCAATGTCTCATATACTTGCAAATGGATCTACCTAATTTTTTCAAAAAAAAAAATTGTACTTTTAATGCATCTCATGCGATGTATCTCATCACTCCTCCTTGTTGTCCATATACAACATCAAAGGGTGATGGTGGAAAACACCCAAAACAAGGTTCAAAATATGACTTATCAGTGGAAGCATGGATTGTTCTATTATAAGAGTGTTGAACATAAATCAATTTTTCATCGCAATTCTTTGGATGCTTCTAGTTGTAACCCTTCAAAAGTTGAACCAATGTCACATTGACTAATTATGTCTGCCCATTTTTTTGTGGATAAAAAGTTGTATATATATTTGCAACTTAGTGTCCATCTTCTCCCAAGTGTAGTCCAAAAGAAATTGAGAAATATGGTATCCCTATCTAAAATGATGCTCCTTGGTATCCTAAAGTGAACCTAGATCTTTTCAAAGAACATGTTTAATGATTCTTGTCCCATGATGGTCTTTTTACAAAGCATAAGAATGTACATCTTTTTGAACATGTTAACTACCAAAAATAGATAGTCATGTCCCTTCCTAATTGTTGGCAATCCACCAACAAAATCCATGGAGATATTATCCCAAGGTCTAGTGGGTATAGGTAAGGGATGGTATAAACCTTGATTTTTATTACCAGGCTTTTTAGTACAAAAAATTGTGCATCGTCTAATAAATTGAGATGCGACTTCTTGCATTATGGGTCAATACGAATACCTTTATAAGTTCGCAATTTTGTCTTCCCAACACCAAAATATCTTGCAAACTTGGAGGTGTGAGCCTTTATGATAAGTTGCAATCTTTCAACTTTAGGTGAAACAGAGCTTGTCTAAATTGTAGAGAAACCCATTCTAGACTCTAGAGATGATAGTCATCCTTACTATCACCTTCGTCTATATGAATTTTTCCTTGTAAGTGCTTAAACACCTCTTTAAAGTCCTCATCTTCCATCTATGCCTCTTTGTATACATCATGGGTAAAAGGACCCACATGTATAAGAGTTCCCAAAGTTGTAATAGTCGATCGTGCCCTTTCTTGCATGGTAGATCTGTCGAGGCTAGATCTGGGTGAGGATCTGGTTCTGGCGACGAGGTGCAGTTCGGTTTTTTGGATTCTCTTGTGAGGAAGGGGGTCTCATGGTGGCATGCTCTAGGTGTGGATCTGGATCTATTTCTGTGTTGCAATCCATCATTTTTTATGCTCTTGCAAGGGTGATGGCTGGGTTTTTCCAGCTATATTTCTCCTTGAGAGATCCTTGCATTTATGCTTCATTCTTCGATTAATACCTCTGGTTTCTTTGGCTTGTTCAGGGTTTGATGTTTGCTCAAATATGGCTCCCTTTGGAGGATGTTGATGTTTTTTTTCTTTCTAGCAGGAGTAGGGCCAGAAATTTAAAGTTCTATCCTTGGGCGTGTTGTGCGGCTTCATGACTTTGAGGTCCTTGGATTGGGCATGCAGTTCTGGGTTTATTTTGTTGCTGGATGGGGTCTACATCGATGTGGTTGCCCTCTGGTTATGCTTTGGTGATTTATTCCTCTCTGATGTGGTCCTTCTGATCTCTGAGGTTTGTTTGGATTTTCTGTTTTGCAGTATTTCTCTTTGACAAGCTCTCTTGCACCGAGTTTTCATCCATTTAGGGGTTTCTATCAAATCTTATATTTTCATCTTTTTGTCTTTCCATCCAGTTATTTTGTGTCCATTTGGGATTTTTTGCCCAGTTTTGGGGTGTGCTGTTAGCACCTACAAAATGTAACTTGGTTCTCTTTGGATGAATAGAATTATGTTTTTTTTTNAAGATCAGGAATCAGGTACAACCAGAAATAGGAATTTATAGCCCTTTAAACTTCAGCCATCAAATCATGGGTATGATGAAAATGTACTACTACGGTCCCAGCAGAACGAAGAAGAGGAGCAAAAATAAAACAATATTTCACTCCTAACTCTTTCCTGTGCATTACTCATGGTATTTGAATCACCATTTGTTTAGGCATATGGCCTTATCTTAATAGAAATTCACTTGCCATCTTCCATGTCTTCTTGCAAGGCGAAGTCCTAAATTTTCTTTAAAAACAATTCTTGCAAAAAGAGTTCAGTATTGTGTCATTTATTTGTGAACATTTAGGATCCCTTTTCCTGAAAATATTAAAGTAGAAAATTTTTGTAAGAAAAGTAAAAATCCTAACCTGAAGAGCAGGTGAGCTGACACGCAAGTAGTCTTCTAATGTTTGTTCATTTTCTTCCAACACATCACCGCCAGTAAAGATGACCACCATGTAGTTGAGAATTTTCTCACCGAACAACTTTTGCAAGGTCTCTAAAGCAGTTGCTTCTTCTCTGCTAAATTGATTTTGGACGGAAAGTACCAAAAGAACTCCATGGAGACCATCTTTTGAGAGCTCAATACATTTGACAATTTCTTGACCTACAACGTCTAGTTTGACAGTAGGGTCAAAGAGACCTGGAACGGAAAGCTTGTTAACTCAGTTTATGGCCAATTTTACAAGATTTTATTCATCAAGAGACAACACATTGATTGTGCAAAGTCCAGAATTCAAAATCAAATCGTGCACAAAAACTTACAACACATCCAAAACAAAACACCCATTAAAGGAACCATAATACCACACCTTCGAAATGTATTAAGAATTAGTCAATAAAGAGCAAGCCTAAAATTTCATTCATGGTAGAGTGATCTTTGCATGGGAGGTATGGATTACACTAGAGAAACTAACTCTTCTTAAAGATTAGCTTTAACAAAGCTTATGATCCTATGGTTCGGTATATTTTTAAAATATTGTATTATGCATTATTATTTTAGATATCAAATTTATTATTAATACCGTACTATTCCAAATTCTGGAAATAATTGAAACTGAAATGAAATAAAGAAGCAAATGAACCCACCATCCATAGAAATGAACACTTGATGTGATCTAGGAAACCCAAAATGAAAGAAAACCCACCTAGAAGGTGAGGTCTATGCTTTGCTCTATTTTCTCAGTTATGAAATGCAGGTAAAAAGAAAGGTGCACTCATTATGGAGTTTCCATGGACATTGTGGCCTGCATGGTTGCTAGAGAACCTTCTTGCATGGTTGCTACATAACCTTCTACCTCCTCTTTCATGCTTCAATATTCCACTCCTCTGCTCAACTATGGAACAATAACAATACTAAAAGAATGGAACCCCTTCTCTTCTTAGTGGTTCAATAGTTAGCATAGCCTAATAGTTGTCTAGGGTTAGGGTTAGGGGTTGGGGTTTTTTAATGCCTCAACCCTCAATTATTGTTATTGTTTTGGACCCTCTAGAATCTTCATGAAAGTCTACATGTGACTAGCCCCACATGTGTGAGTACATGGAATTTCATGAAAGTCTACATGTGACTAGCCCCACATGTGTGAGTAATGGGGGTTGACATGGAATCTGTTTGGTACCATGGTGGTCAACAAGTTAGGTCAACTTACGAGAGGAATAACTTCCACATACGAACTTTGATCGAGGTGATTTTCACACCATTATAAAAAATTTGATGTGTAGAACAACATCGAAGGACTGTGGAATATGATTGTAAAGTTTTGAACCCAAAGGTGTTGTTTGATGCCTCAAAGTGGCTCTAGAAGGTTCCAAACTCCAAATCACCAAATTGGGACTTGCCTCTAAAATGGGCCTTACAAGCCAATTCCTCCAATTTTTCCACCCAAAATGTACCAAGATAGATGATAAATTAATATAATGATTCAGTTTGGATCATACCTCCTCATTTAGGGAGGCTTTTAGTTCTCGAAAGATTTTACTAAATGAAGTGAGAATTTGTTTTCCTCTACCTTCTCTCTGGAGTACCATTTGGTCTTCCCTAGAAGGTGCTCTTTCAACCCAACATGTCAAATTTCATGCTACCCCTATCTAGTAGTTCTAGAATTCTTCTGCAAAATTATATCTTCTGCCAACTCTACTTAAGATGATGGTGCTAAGTCCTCTATGGTAGGTAGGACCTACTCCTTAGTTTCCTAATCCAACATAGAAGGTTCATAGGGTTTTATATTTTCCACTCTCACTATTGAGTAAATGTCCATATATGGGGGTAGACTAAATCTATAGGAATTATCACCCACCTTCTCCAATTCTTCAAAAGGACCATGCCGCAAAGACTTTATTTTCTTACCAAGACTTTGTAGCAATTTATTTGTAGCCTTGTATTTTTCTTTTGACTTCGTCAATGTCTCATATACTTGCAAATGGATCTACCTAATTTTCTCAAAAAAAAAATTGTACTTTTAATGCATCTCATGCAATGTATCTCATCACTCCTCCTTGTTGTCCATATACAACATTAAAGTGTGATGGTGGAAAACACCCAAAACAAGGTTCAAAATATGACTTATCAATGGAAGCATGGATTGTTCTATTATAAGAGTGTTGAACATAAATCAATTTTTCATCGCAATTCTTTGGATGCTTCTAGTTGTAACCCTTCAAAAGTTGAATCAATGTCACATTGACTAATTATGTCTGCCCATTTTTTTGTGGATGGAAAGTTGTATATATATTTGCAACTTAGTGTCCATCTTCTCCCAAGTGTAGTCCAAAAGAAATTGAGAAATATGAAATCCCTATCTAAAATGATGTTCCTTGGTATCCTAAAGTGCACCTAGATCTTTTCAAAGAACATGTTTAATGATTCTTGTCCCATGATGGTCTTTTTACAAAGCATAAGAATGTACATCTTTTTGAACATGTTAACTACCAAAAATAGATAGTCATGTTCCTTCCTAATTGTTGGCAATCCACCAACAAAATCCATGGAGATATTATCCCAAGGTCTAGTGGGTATAGGTAAGGGATGGTATAAACCTTGATTTTTATTACTAGGCTTTTTAGTACAAAAAATTGTGCATCATCTAATAAATTGAGATGCAGCTTCTTGCATTATGGGCCAATACAAATACCTTGATAAGTTTGCAATTTTGTCTTCCCAACACCAAAATATCTTGCAAACTTGGAGGTGTGAGCCTTTATGATAAGTTGCAATCTTTCAACTTTAGGTGAAACGGAGCTTGTCTAAATTGTAGAGAAACCCATCATAGACTCTAGAGATGATAGTCATCCTTACCATCACCTTCGTCTATATGAATTTTTCCTTGTAAGTGCTTAAACACCTCTTTAAAGTCCTCATCTTCCATCTATGCCTCTTTGTATACATCATGGGTAAAAGGATCCACATGTATAAGAGTTGCCAAAGTTGTAATAGTCGATTGTGCCTTTTCTTGCATGGTAGATCTGTCGAGGCTAGATCTGGGTGAGGATCTGGTTTTGGCGACGAGGTGCAGTTCGTTTTTTTGGATTCTCTTGTGAGGAAGGGGGTCTCATGGTGGCATGCTCTAGGTGTGGATCTGCATCTATTTCTGTGTTGCAGTCCAACATTTTTGATGCTCTTGCAAGGGTGATGGCTGGGTTTTTTCATCTATATTTCTCCTTGAGAGATCCTTGCATTTATGCTTCATTCTTCGATTAATACCTCTGGTTTCCTTGGCTTGTTCAGGGTTTGATGTTTGCTCAAATTTGGCTCCCTTTGGAGGATGTTGATGTTTTTTTCTTTCTAGCAGGAGTAGTGCCAGAAATTTAAAGTTCTATCCTTGGGCATGTTGTGCGGCTTCATGACTTTGAGGTCCTTGGATTGGGCATGCAATTCTGGGTTTATTTTGTTGTTGGATGGGGTCTACATCGATGTGGCTGCCCTTTGGTTATGCTTTGGTGATTTATTCCTCTCTGATGTGGTCCTTCTGATCTCTGAGGTTTGTTTGGATTTTCTGTTTTGCAGTATTTCTCTTTGACAAGCTCTCTTGCACCGAGTTTTCATCCATTTAGGGGTTTCTATCAATTCTTATATTTTCATCTTTTTGTCTTTCCATCCAGTTATTTTGTGTCCATTTGGGATTTTTTGCCCAGTTTTGGGTTGTGTTGTTAGCACCAACAAAATGTAACTTGGTTCTCTTTGGATGAATAGAATTATGTTTTTTTTTTGGGGGGGGAGGGGGGAATATTAGATGTGGGTGGCCTTGAAAGCATGTATGCCAACTTATCAATGTTTACCTTTTTATATTTCATGACTAGATGAAATTGTTGCAAAAAACACATCCACTTGTAGTGTTTGGTTTGTTGAAGCTTATTCTAGGCCTGCAAATACTATAGTGGCTAATGATTAGTGTGAATAATGGTTACATTTCCTATTAGATAGTGCTTCTAGTTCTTAATATCTTGAATTAGGGGATAGAGTTCCTTATCATACATACTAGTGTAGTTCATGACTTCACTATGAAACATTCCATAATGATAACATATTGACTTACCTCCCTGCATCAAGACCACTCTCATAGCATATCCACTTGCATCCTTCTCCACTTCAAAATTATTTTTCAAAATGGGCAATGCAAGAATTGATGCTTGATTGATCTTTCGTTTTAGTGCATCAAAATATTTTTGTTGATTCTTTTCCCACTGACAAACTCTTACCACTCATTGTTATGGCATGAAGTGACATAGCTACAATGAAAAAGGATGCTATAAATTTTTGTAGGTACAACATTCTTCCAATAAAACTCCTAACTTCAATGAAATTAGTAGGAAATAGCCACTTGAGGATGGCCACCATATTCATGGGATCTGTTGTGAGTTCCTCTACACCAATCACATACCCCAATTACATCAATGATTACTAATAAAACTCACATTTATTAAGGTTATCTAGCAATTGATGTTTTTTCATGGTCTCTAACACCTTAATTAGATGTGATATATGCTCTTCCCATGTAGGGATACAAACCGATGTATCATCTAAGTACACTATCACAAATGAATTTAGACAGGGACATAGTTCATTCATCAAATGCATAGATGTAGCTTGTGCATTATGTAAACAGAAGGAATTACCATCCATTCGTATAAACCTTTCCTTGTCTTAAAGGTAGTCTTCTAGGTGTCTTCTTATTTAACTCATACCTATTGGTATCCCGATTTGAGATCCAACTTGGTGAAGTACTTGGCATGTTACAACTGATCTAACAAATCATTGATCCTAGGAAGTGGGTATCGATTCTTCAGGGTGATCTTCTTCAAATCTCCATATTCAATACACATTTTCCAAGTCCCATCCTTCACGGGTACTATGATGATAGGTGAAACAAAAAGTGGGGTCCATGGTCAAATTACTCCCTTCTCTAGCAACTGCTACAATTATTTATCCACTTCATCTTATTCCAGGATGGACTATCTATACAACCAAATATTTGGCAATGGGGAGTTAGGCAACATCTCTTTCTCATGCTTCACTTCCCTCTTAGGTGGCAATCCTCTATTGAAAWGACAACCAAGAAAAAACCCTAACTAGTGGTGAAAAGGATAAGGGAGGTCGGCAYGTGCTCTGATACCATGTTGACATCACAAGAGAGAGAAGCATCGAAAGGAACCACTAGAAAACYCTAAAACATGCAATAAATGGAGAAAATGGCAACATTAGGGAAACACACTCCTTAGAGAGAAAACTTGCCCTAGCACAAGTGTGCTATAGAGAGAAAATTGCAATAACAATGAACATAATCCCAAAACAACAATGTTATTTTTGTTCATAAGTGTGTTAGCGAAAGAATCGCAAAGCACACAAGATAAATTAACCCATGAACTATACAGAACACCGGAGATATAGGTGCCCTTAGGCATAAAACACTCCAGAGAAATGATGTCCATAGGCTAAAGAATGATTAAGATCACAAGATGATTATTAGCAAATAACTCTTGAGTGTGTATTTATACACAACTAAGAGCTAGAGCACCCTCTCCAAGAGGGTTTATAGACCCACATATTAGTTGACTAGGTTAGCCTTAACCAAAACCTATTATTACAATAAAAAATTATATTAATACCTAACCAAATACATTAATTACACAATATGATTTGGTGAGAACCACATGTAAAGATGACACCATTCTCGGCAGACCATTTATAGACCCACATATTAGTTGACTAAGTTAACCTTAACCAAAACTTATTATTACAATAAAAGATTATATTAATGTCTAACCAAATACATTAATTACACAATATGATTTGGTGGGAGCCACATGTAAAGATAACACCATTCTCAACAAATAAAGCCAGTTTCATTTCATCTTTGATGTTATTTTGTTAAAGACAAATATTATTTACTAAAACTTGAAAATTAATATTATAATTAATGATGTGATAACAATATTATAATATATAACATTTAGATGATTAATGTTATTTATGTACCAAACTATTGATGTTTAATTATTATTATTAATTTAATTTATTACATAAATACGCTTTATATTTTTTTAAACTAATTCCACACATTTTTTGTATATTTTCATTAATATATAAATAGTAAAAGCTCCCAAGATATTACATAAATATATGTTTCATATTTTCTTTAACTAATTGAACATTCTGTATGCTTTATATATATATATATATATATATATATAGTAACTCAAAATTGTAGAAATAGGAAAATGTTCAACCATTAAAACCTCGGAGCAGCAAGAGAAAATAATCAGAAGAACTCTTATTAACACAATAAACATAATAATATAAAAATTCAACCAGCCCTGATTCAAATAGCATTACATAATAAATAAAAAAGATCCTCACCTGGCGTATCGATGACATTCAATTTTCTACCATCTTTCATCTGGACTTGTTGCAATTCACAGGTGGCTGTAACAGCGGAAGGACCGAAACGGGACCTAAAGGCCCTGCGCCCAAGGATGGAATTACCAGTTGCACTTTTGCCATTGCCCGTGCGGCCTACCAACACCAGAGTGGTAGCTATTTCCATCCCGTCCTTTCAAGCTTTCAAGAATAGATAGAATGTGAAAACAACTGAAATCTGCTTCAGCAATGAATGAAAAATGTAGGAAAACGATTATAATTGCTATTAATATAATTGCTTCCGAGTTAAAGCACCGCCGCTAGCGAATCAGTTTGTAGGCAACCGCCCGTTATAAGATTCGACATTCTTTAACTCCACCTCACGTAGCGAATCACTTTGTAGCTCAATTGCCCTTCAGAACATTCTTTAATTCAAAACGATATAGCGAATCACTTTGTAACAAAATCACGGAGCGAACCACCTTGTAATCCCATATCAACAGTTTAACCCCCACAAATTCTATCAACACATTAGAAAATCAATGAATTGGATTTAAAACATACCATTCATATATATATATATATATATATATATATATATATATATATATATATATCCTAAAATATTTTTCAGATTGGTTGAATATGAAAAATAAACAAAATTTATTAATCCCATGGCAAAGATAGCAATTCATAAGAAATCACTACAATATACCTCCAGATTAGCTACACAAAGTCCACAAAGTCTTCCTCAACTCAACAGCAGGAGGATCAACCTGTGCTAATTCAAATCTCGGAATACAAAAGGGCACCTCGAAGGATCAACGCAAACCAACAAAAGATGAGAAAAGTGAAGACAAAAACAACAACTCATTCAAGATGTGGGAAATTTCCTAGTGAACTCGGGCCAGATCCATCTTGGATAGATTTCCTCCCCTCCAACCCTCATGAGTACTCAAAGATGCTATCACGGAATATAAGGGATCTCAATGCAAGAAGCAAGCAAGGCTTGCTCCGAGAAAGGATAATGAAGGAACATCCAAACATTCTTCTTTTGCAAGAAACTAAATGCATGGGAGAGGAAGCTTCTCAAATTCTTAAAAAATGTTGGAACAAGCTAATATTGTCGAAATCGATGCAAAGGGGACCACAGGAGGGCTCGTCGTACTTTGGAACCCAGTTATGGTATTGATGGAAAGATTTTTTTACCTTCCATTGGACCATCACAACCTCCTTCCGTCTCATTAGCTCAAAGAAGCAAGGTTTCATCATGAATGTCTATGGACCTACATCCCGAGGAGACAAGGAGGCCTTCCTCCATCACTTAGAATGGATTTATAATCATATTGGTAACCAACGATGGATCCTTGGGGGATATTTCAACATGATAACAGGTTTGGAGGTGTTCATATGAAGTTTATTTTGTATCCTTTTTAAACTGAAGCTTTGCTTTTTCCTAGTCATGGAGCCACCCACTTAGACTAAAAAAATAAAAATTCAAAAGTCTTTCGATTTTTCAGGGTTTTGATTTGGCCTTTTACAAAGCATGTTTTCCTAACTAACAAACCCAGACTCAGGTGCTAAAATCTTAGAAAAGACTTTATATTTTAAAAAATAATAAAAAAAGTAGGTGCTGCAAGACTGTAGCGTTTCACAAAGTATCCAACTTTAATCATGATTAATTCAATAAGCTTATGATCAACAATTCATTAATATTTACTTAATTAGGGTTTCCTTGTATCAAAGTGTTGTCAAAGCATCAACCCTTGAACTCCCGATCCTCGATTTTCCGAAAAGAATAAGTTAATTACTAATCTTAATTGATTAAAGAGTTAATACAAGTAATCAGCGTCTAAACTAATCCCATCATGATTTCTTGATTCAGGAGTTCTAATTATGACATACCTCTTGGGTACAGGATCCCCGAAATTACGAAATCCGAAATGGTGAATTTTTTAACAAAGTTTAAAAGCGAATTTAAGTTAGTTTAAAACAAGATTAATAAAGATTAAGCGACTTTTGCATTTTCGCATTTAGGGATTTGGTGAAAGCAGTCCCTTTGAAACTCCAGTTTGAAATCGTTGATATACGGTATTTTTGTAATGGACGAATAGAGATATTTTAACTTAATTGCGTATCTCTGAGCATATCTCTCTCATTAAAACATTAAAGTTTTACCGCTTGTCTTAGTAAATGTTGGGTATGTGTTATATTCTTTACCGCGAGTAGTAGTGTCTAAGTGTATGTACCGGGAACACAGGGGGGGTTAAAGGGGGGGGCCTCTAGGCCCCGCCGGGGATCTGGTAGACTACGTAGAACCAATAGAGGCGGTGCCCTAGAAGGCACCACTTACTCGGGAAGCGTGAGCCTCTACCTCGGGAAGCGTGTGTATTTAGGTGGTTTAGGCACATGTTTTTGTTGGTAGTTTTCTTCCGGTTAAAATTAGGGTTTAGCTGTCTAGGTCATTGGGTTAGGGTTTTGGATGGCCGTTGGCTCCTATATATGCATATTGTATTGTAGACAATGTATGAGATGAATGAAAGATATAGAATATGATGGTTTCTCGGTTTGGGTTTCCGGGGAAAAATCTCTATGTAATGTTTGTATTTGTCATTGTATCATTTACGTTCTTTTCTGAATATCAGTTTCACAGTAGACATTGTACAAAAGTTATAATTTACATTTGGTATCAATTTTATTGTAACTGAGGGGACACCTTTGTGGTCAAGGGTTTGGAACGGAACTGTGATAAGCCTTGTTAAAGTAGGAGATCTATTGTATTGATTTTCCAGGTGAAAATAAATGGCAAGCAATTCAAAGATGGAGATCAAGAGTTTAATGGGAAAATCTTTGGTAGGAATCTCAAGATGGAAGATTTTTTGATGGACAGAGATCAATGGATCACAAAGGATCCATGTATTGCACCTACAAAAACTTCTGCAAATGACTGGAAAAAAAATGGATCAAAAGGCAAAAGAGCACAATCAAGTGTGTCTCTCCGATTGATGTCTTGAATGTCAGAGGAAGCTACAACTAAGGATTTATGGGAAAATTTGAGGGAAGTTGTATCAATCTAAGTCCTGAGTAAATAAACTATACGAGAGAAAGAGTTGTATAACAGGGATGAGAGATGGGGAGCACGGTGTGTGAGCGGTAGGCATATGTCTTTGGTAAGTTAGTTGGAAGTATCACGGTGAGATGTTGAAATTTCAGATGAAGATAAATGTATCATTTTTGTTGTTCTTTACAAACTTCCCGGATAGATACATTTTGTGGCCATGAGTATTAATACAACTGCTGAAGTTTGAAGAAGTAGTCTCATCCTTGCTTGTTGTCGGAGGAGATGAGATGAAAAGAATATGGAAGGACATACTTCATGCTTGTTATTTGCAATAGGATGTTCCCAGGAAAGAAATGGATATAATTTCTCAAGTGGGGAGATCTAAGTCTAAGGGTAGATCTAGTACTTGTAAAATTTTGTAAGGTATATTGTAGGTGTGGAAAAGAAGACTGCAAGCAGTGTAGATCAAAGTTGAGAAAAATAAAGAGTTCGATGAATATTCCTCTCTGAGAAGAAAATACCTCCAAAGGAAGGAGGGATGTGTACTTGGCCTCTTGAGTCACACATCTAGAGATTATGAGGCATGGTTGATTGACTACGGTGCATCCTTTCATATGAATCACCACAATGAGTGGTTATCTTGAATATGAAAAGTGTGATGGAGGTAATGTTTTTCTTAGGTAATGATTGACAACCAGAATCATAGGAGAGGAAGAGTCAAGTTGAGACTCATAAACACATGCAGATCATGAGGCATGGTTGATTGACTCTGGTGCATCCTTTCATATGACTCCCCACAGGAAGTGGTTATGCGAATATGAAAAGTGTGATGGAGGTAATGTTTTCTTAGGTAATGATTCGACAACCAAAATCATAGGAAGAGGAAGGGTCAAGTTGAGACTCATAGATGGAAGGATTAGAACACTACCTGGTGTTCTACACATCCCAGGTATGGCCATAAATTTGATTTTTGTAAGCAAAATGGAAGATGCAGGGGTAAAAACAATTTTTGAAAAGGGAACTTGCAGGATGGTTCGAGGAGCAATGGTGTTGATGAAGGGATTTCGGTTTGGAACTCTGTATAAGCTGCTAAGAAGAACTATTAGTGATGGGTGTAATAGCCCCATTGTTCCTGATATTGGAGTTGAAGAAGAAAGAACTCCTACAGTCTCTGGAGAAAAGGTTGTGTTGTGGCATCAAAGACTAGGGCATATCGGAGAGAAGGGTCTTCAACTACTACACAATAAAGGTATGGTTGAAGGTATGTCTAACTGCTCTCTGGATTTTGATTTCTGTGAACATTGTTTATATGGGAAGCATAATCATGTAAGATTCCCCTTTGGTGCAAAGAGGGCAGAAGGAATTTTACAACTAGTTCACAGTGATGTTTTTGGACCTGTGTCGGTCTCATCATTGGGAAAATTTGTGTACTATGTCTCATTTATAGATGACTTCTCAAGGAAAAATTGGATATATTTCCTCAGGAAGAAATCTAATGTCTTTGATAGGTTTAAAGAGTTTAAGTCTTTTGTTGAGGATCAAACAGAGAAAAGAATTAAGGTGTTGAGAACTGATAATGGCGGAGAGTTCTACGGGAATGAATTTGAAGAATTCTGTAAGAAGTGCAGTATAGCAAGGTAGAAGACTACTCCATATACACCTCAACAGAATGGAGTTGCAGAAAGGATGAACAAGATGCTGATGGAAAAAGCAAGGTGCATGCTCAGTGGTGTCGGGTTAGGGCAATAATTCTGGCCAGAGGCAGTGGGTGCTGCATGTTATCTGGTCAATAGATCACCCTCATTAGTGTTGGGTGACAAGACTCCACAAGAGGTATGGACTGGTAAGGAACCTTCTCTCACACATCTTAAGGTATTTGGATGCAATGCATATGTTCATGTTCCAAAGGAAAACAAGAGTAAGCTGGATAATAAGGCTGAAAATGTATCTTTATTGGATATAAATATGGTCTCAAAGGTTATAAACTTTGGAACCCAAAAAATAAGAAGGTAGTGTATAGCTGAGATGTGGTATTTAGAGAAATGAAGGATGTTGTTAAACAGGAAGTCCTACCAAGTAAGGAAGAACAAGAGAAGATAGAGTTTGATTTAAAGGATGATGAAGCAGACTCTATAGAAGAACATGAATCAAAAGAAGAAGATCCTCATACTCGAGTATTGAAGAGATCGGATCGAGAAAGAAGGCTACTAGAAAGGTATAGTCCATCTTGTTATCACTCCAAGAAACTCCTTAGGGTTGTAGACTAAGGATGCTTGGTAACTTAAGAAATTATGAATAATCAAAGTGTTTGGAACAATGGGATAACTAAGAAGGCTTTATAAAATGACAACTTATTATGCATCTAAATAAACTAGTGCTTTTAGAGACCAAATATTAGTTACAGTAATGAAATAAGGTGTGAAGAATACTATTCAAGATAGCCAGGTACACAAACATGTAGGGTCATGCAAGATAGTAGAGAATCATTTAATTCACATTCATGAGCTACACAAGA
>SNQJ01S0204358.1:0-13003 GCA_010110895.2 Picea sitchensis
ACTTATTACAACAGTGGAAATACGGAAAAAGGGGCCTTTTCAGGGCCTGCTGAATCACTGAATTCTGCGTGTATGAGCACTGCTTGCTCATCCTTCGGCGGCTCTTCAGGAAATCCAGCTTGTGCAACCTGGTGGATAACACATCTAATTGCCCCCCAAACATCACATGTGATCTATGAAACTAAGTGTTCTTTGTTAAGAATTTTAGTTTCCCACCCCCTAAGCTAGATGTGTGTCCCAAACCTCTGCTTCCACCAAATAACTGCCCGGTGCTCAAGATACTTGGGCTACGAGTCCCCAGCCTAGCTTCCAAGGTCAGCCCATCGCCACTGCAAGTAAGAAGTAGTCTGAGAGGGGATCTCCCCAACGAAATCACGGGACGGTCCCCCGCCACTTCCCCCTAGATTGTCCTTCAAACCCGTTTTAGATGGTGGAATAGGATGTTTAAGACCCCTAAAATGTTGCTAAAGGTTATTAGGACCCGCGGGTGGGTCTTTAAATGAGTTGGGTTGATTTTTGACAAGTTTTAGATGTCCAAATTTTATCTTTTTTAACGAAGGCCGTGAGCGAAAGTGTGTATAATCGATGCTTGCAATGTGTCAATTAACCATCAATAACATGTCACGATGTAAAGCAAATGAAACACAAGATTATACCATCATCACATCAGATCATATGAACATAAAATTGCAGTAAGTTAAACCATTAAGCGCATAAACCATTCACATGTATAATGAAATACTGAAATGAAAGATGACAACGTGAGCAATTGCAAGCGTAGACGTAAGTGTATATGCGAGCCTTAGAACATGAAACGAAAAAGTGCTGAGCTTAAAATGTTTGAAAGTGAGTGAGGCCGTGAGCCTTTAAGACATACTACTCATCACATATGTGTATATCATTCCACAACCATTAGCAAAAGATCAAAAAATGAACATGGACGTAGCTGCTTAAGACAAATGTTTAAACTTTTAAACCATGAGCATAGTACGTGAGCTAAACCATGAACGAAATAGATGAAGCTTAGAGAGATTTAACAATTGGAAACGAGAACATTAACCATGAGATCTCTAAGTAAGACGTGGCATCAAAAGCAAGCTAAAACTTAAAGTATCAAACCACAATGTTAGAAAAGTGCTGTGAGAAAATGCTTGCAATATGTTGAGGTATGAAATCCTAGAATATGAAAGATGCCGCGAGCATATGTTTTAGACCATGAGCATTCAAACCATGAAAATTTAAACCATGTGTAAGCAAGGCA
The DNA here is from genome assembly GCA_010110895.2 of Picea sitchensis. Classification (NCBI taxonomy): domain Eukaryota; kingdom Viridiplantae; phylum Streptophyta; class Pinopsida; order Pinales; family Pinaceae; genus Picea; species Picea sitchensis. The sequence goes on from SNQJ01S0204358.1 coordinate 1,262, forward strand.
TGTATGCTAAAACCATCAAGCAAAACCGTGAGCAATTGGACTATGAGTGTATGGAGAATTAAACCATAAAAGAGTATGATATACTAGCAATGAACAGTTAGACCATGAACACATGTGAGTCAAATCATAGGCAGTAATCACTTAAACATCAAAACCTGAGCATGCAATGTGTGTGTGTTAAACCAAAAGCAAACGTGAGAGTATTAGTGTAGGTGCTTTAAAACATAAACTAGGCCGTGGGTTTGAGCTGCTAGGCCGTGAGCATGAGTAAGTGTGTAAGCATAGAACCAATGATCAAGGCCGTGAGCACAAGTATACTAGGCCGTGAGCAATTTCCCAAAATATTAAACTCTAAAACACAAAATTTTACTCACAAGTGTTATGTTCTATGTGTGCAAGAAGTGTGTGTTTTAATTGGACTAGGCCGTGAGCTAAGGTGATCAAGGCCGTGAGCTAGAGGGTGCAAATCATGTGCCAATTTAACCTAAAATCATAAGTGTGTGAAGTGTGTGAAGTGGAGATAGGCCGTGAGCAAAAGTAGACTAGGCCGTGAGTTTTAAGTGACCTATCAACACCAACACATACTAATCCCTTATCACCACAAATTGCCCAAAAAGATGAGAAAGCCGTGAGCTAAATGAGCACCAAGAATGGTCTTATGGGCTAAACACTTTTCCACAATAAAATGCTAAGTTAATAGATGAAAGTGCTTGTAAAATAAAACTTAGCAAGGTACGAAAAGACTTTTAGATCCTACCCATATCGTATGCTTAAAAGATGTAAATGGCGAAGTAACTAGATGAGCTATAGCATTTGAGATTACATCTAAGCTATCAACCATTCACCAAGGAGGGCGTGAGCATATGAAGTGATATATCTAAAACTAATACGATTTGCAAATGATGATCAATAGAAGATATTCAAAACATTAAGCAAATAAACCATCAAATGTTGATTTCCCTTAGCCAAGGCGATATTGGGGATTACTCCCCCAAGGTGCCGGTAATAAACAAAACAAGTAAGCAAAAAAAAGGTTTATTTTCCTTAAGCCCAGGGCGATATTGGGGATTACTCCCCCAAGGTGCCGGCAATAAACAAATAAGCAAAAAAGTTTATTTCCTTAAGCCCAGGGTGATATTGGGGATGACTCCCCCAAGGTGCCGGCAAAAATGAAAGAGAAAAATGAATCAACAGTTAATTTTCTTTAGGCCGAAGCGATATTGGGGATGACTCCCCCAAGGTGCCGGCGAGTTAGGATTTATATCCTTAAGATATAACTGCACAGGAAAGCGGGGCATTCAAGCTTCGTTCTCTAGGTCCGGAGAGCCGGACAGAGAGAATGTCAGCTAGGCTCCTGGCCGACCGCTCAGGCAGAGACTATCTTAACAATATAAATCAAAAGAATAAAAATTTATTGATTAACTTACAAATGAATGAGTAAAGCAATGAAATGTACAAAGATATACAGAAAAGTACTAGGAGAACGTTAGAATTTCAATACCCAAATGAGATATGAGTTGGCTGAAGCTTATGGAAGAATTTGGGCAGCGTCTCCCCTTGTTCCTGGTAGGTTTCTGCAGAAACCAGCAAGCTAAAGCTTGCTGGAAATGCTGAAAAACACCACAAAAGTTAAAGGAAATTTTCTGCCTTACCACAGAAAATTTCCACACAAAAATCTGATATAAAAGTGATGAAATATTGACCTATCTAAGAGATGTAAAGTGCTGAAATCAAGATGAAATGTATGCAGAAACAAAATGATTAATATGAAAGCTAGAAGTGTAAGAGAGGGGCAAGGGAAGACTCCTCTTCGAATCTTTCCCAATGATCCTCTTGGGGCGACCTGCAAAACTTAGGAGATGATGTGAGCAATGTAATAAACAGTTGTCTTGAATAAGTTCAAAACGAAATACTTACAAATCTTAAACTATTCAACAACAACACAAGATAACTAGAACACTCTTAGCTATCCTACTCAAGTAGAACACTCTTACCCAAGATCTACTACAAATGATCACATACAAGAACAAAATCACAATGTCACCTCATGTGTAGATGAAATTCTGAATACTCTAAAATTTCCTCATATTCCTCCAAAGCTTTTCTTCTATTAATCAAAACAAGAGAATAGTGAGTGGGTGGCTTGATGGCTAGAGCAAGAAAGGTGGAGTGAAATTTTAGCAGCATAACAGTAGCTCAAAGAATGGTGAAGAAATGAGGAGGGTAGGGGTCTCTTTTATACCCAAAGAGGCTAAGTGAGGGTAGCTAGATGAAGGCCATGTGTTAGTGAGAGAGAGATAAGCACCAATCTCAAGGAGAGGGCGCCCTAGTTAGGTTTAAGGTTTTGGATTAGTTGGAAAGGAGGCTAGGGGGGGCGCACCTTCTAGAAGAGGGGCGCCACATGGAGGAGAGAGAAGGGACGTGGGGTCAAAGGGTGAGTTGTCACCACAAGAGGGGCGCACTAGGGAGTGTAGGAGGGCCCACGTAAATATTTCTTTGAGTTTCTAAGGTTTAACACAAGGGGGGGGCGTGAGTTCTAGAAGGGGGGCGCACCTTCTAGAAGAGGGGCGCCACATGTGAAGGTGGGGGCCATCAAAGTGTGACGTGTTGGCTTAGGAAGGGCGCACCTCATCTATGAGGGGCCCATGCAAAGTTTCAAAGCATAAGACTAAGGTTTAAGTGGGTTTTAATTAAGTTTGGGTAAGTGAGGGTCGTTTTTCCCCTTAGGGCAAGGGAAAAAAGGGTGTTAATTAAAGTTAAGTGGGTAGATTAAGGTTGGAAGTGGTTAGGATGGGTTTGGGTAGGTTAGGGGGGTCTAACTTGCTCATTGCCACCTTACCACTAACTCACTAACTTCAAAAATTACAATAATTTGACAATTGACCTTAGCAATTAAAATTGTTGTTTCTGACTGACTCTGACTCCAAGTGGACTTAGACACAACAAAACTCGTCCGACTGAGCTGAAACTTGGCCTAAGGGTGTAGGGGGTGCCGTTCCATTTCTTTTGAGCACAAATACCCCTATCAAAATCCCAAAGGCTAAGTTTTTACAATGTTTAGCTCAAAAATTAATTAATTAATTAAATCATTAAAGACTTAATTAATTAAAAAAAAACCTATCTAGACTCGACGAAACTCCGCGAAACTTTAGACACTGTCTGGCATGGTCATTTACAACATTCCTAGACGTAGGTTACCCAAAGACGAAACCATTAAAGCGCCTTTCACCACGTTGGAGGAAATTATTGCATGTGTGGAGGGAAAAACTCAAGGGAAGTCGACTAGGAGCTTGTCTGGTCGACAACCTGAGGATAAAAAACCCTCGGTGAAAGGAACTCCCTTAATGGAAACATCCTCGGTACCTGACCTAACTATGATCCATGCAGACTTATTACATTATTAACCCACGCAGGGGTGCGGAGATTTCGTTTACAAAAATTTAGTGCTGGAACATCATACACCAAGTAGAACCAAACACTGTCTTCAACATAGATGAATACTTCATGGCACATGAGTTGACCCCAGGCTGAATAGGCGGTCAACAGGGGATTTAGAGGGGATTATTGGTTCATCTTGGTTTTGAGGCTGGGGGTCTGGTCTGAGAGGGGAGGGAGCGCTAGGCACTGTAAGGTCCTATTCAAGCCCGGATTGGGCACTTTGTTGGGTTGCGACCGAGGGGCTTAGTCCAGGGGCTTCTTGCTTTGGTAAGTTAGTAAGGGAGTCAATATTGCTATTGATGCGGGGGCCTTTGGGGTTGGGTTGGGTGGGGATTTTCTTTTGGGCTTTGCGTTTGGCTTGGACTTTTCGAAACCTGTCTCGTCTTTCTCCGGGTGGGAAGTGGGGGACTCAGTTTGCTTGTTCAGGGGACATTCTTGGAAAAGGTGCCCATGAGCATGGAATTTTTGACAACGAAAGGGAATGTGCTCATAATCCAGGGTCTGAAGCCAATCGACTTCTCTATATTTGAGGAAAATTGATGCTGGCAGAGCTTTGGAGACATTGAGGTAGACACAGGTTCGGGCGAAAGAGATATAGTGTCCTTGGAGGGTGGCCTCTGCAATTCTGACAAAGGAACCAAGAGTGTTCCCTATACCCTCTAGGATTTCCGTGTGCCAATACTCCTGCGGGAGTGAGTACAATCTGATCCAAACCGGGGCTGCGGTGAAATCCTCCTTTTTCAGGCTGAAGTTCTCTTTCCAGATCCTCATATAAAGGCCAGCAGAGTTGAAGAAGTAGGGTCCTCCTTGGAAGACCCTTTCTCAGTCTTCCTCTAGGTTGAAGATGGCCGTAAAGAATCCTTTGGATCCCAGTTTGAGGTTGACCTCTCCTTTGGGCTTCCATCTAGTTTTGATCCACCACATGAGGGCTTTCTTAGATGGCCAAAGGCCCATAAATTTGCAAATGAGGGCATGGTCTTGCATGTATTGAATATCCTCCCCCAAGAGGGGCGACAAGATTTTGTACTGCGGAATTTCCTCTGCCTGCGGGATGCAGGATGATTGGCTTTTCTTGTCAGCTTTCTCAGTCTGCGGGTTCTGCACTGGGAGAGGATCTTGACTTGTCAGGGTTTCCTTAGTCCCTTTTGTCTGTTCTGTGTCCATTGGGCTGGGCGAACTTGTGGAGTCAGCGGTGCGGGCAGGAGTCTGGGCTGCCGGCTACTGCCGGCCACAATGTTTCAGAAAGAGGAGGCAGTTCCTCCTTTAGCGGGGGGCCACCATTACTGGTTTGGGAGTTCAGAATAGGGAAAAAGTTGCAAAATGATCAATTCTTGAGATTATTTCTGTTATGTTTGTAAGTTCAAGAGAATTTTCACTTTCTTAACAAGCCTTGTAGGTTCTGTTATTATGGTATCAGTTCTCTGACTCCAACACAACCTGTTTACTCTGGCAGATATTTTTTTTGTGGAGTTTTAGCAAGAAATTGTAATTGTCCTGATTTTGAGGTCAGCATAGCAATTATCAAGATGGCAGTAGCAGTAATATGTCAGAAAAAATTATCTAATTGCATTGCTGGTTATATATAAATAAGTGTGATGTTGACAACCATATCTGGGCAATCTGCATGACAAATCTGTATGTAATATTATTAACAATTTGATTTTGAATCTCCATGTCCTGTCTCTTGAGTCTTGAGATATTTTTCTGCTAAAGTTGTATTTCCTTTAGGAGATCATTAGGTTCTATTATCAGGATCTTGGTTCCTAGACTTCAAATTTACTGTTTATTTTACAAACTGAATTTCTCTTCTCTGTTTTAGTGAGAATATGAAAAAATTGAATATGAGGACTGCAAACCCATCCCCATTGACAATTGTAGTATTGATATGCCAGAAATAATTCTTTTATCTAAAGGCAAGGCTGAGCATATGTAGCTGTGATGCTAGCGATTGGATATGGCATTAACAAACAGTTGGAATATTGGACAGATACTTTACCAATTAATGCATGCAGTCTATATAAAACCAGTTAGTCCTGAATTGAGAGAAGGAATTCAGAAATTGTTGTTTCCTTGCCATATTTTAGAATCTTTTTCCTCTTATGAATGCTCTGAAATGTGACTATTCCTTATTGTATGTTATAGGCTTCTGAATGGAAACCAGTTATCAGGCCTATTGCCCAAAGAGCTTGGTAATCTTACCAGTTTGAAACGCATACAAATTGATCAGAACAATATATCGGGGAATATACCAATGTCATTTGCCAATCTGAATAATGCAAAGCACTTGTGAGTCCTTTGTTTCAGTACAGGAATATATTGCGGCAAATTTATTGGGAATACGAGTTTCTTTGACTTGCAGAATATCCAGCTTTTAAAGAAATCTTAACATGATGGGAATTAGAGGCCATTTAATCATTCTGAATGCTCTTATTCCCCAATTTTACTAATATGTATTTGGTAAATTTGTATGCAGTCATATGAATAACAATTCACTCAGTGGTCAAATACCAAGAGAGTTTTCCACACTTCAAAGTTTGGTTCACCTGTAAGTTCTGGCCTTTGTTTTGAATTATCCTAATGAACAATGTATAAATTATTAGTCTGAAAGACTAATATCATGGAATTCTGGTTCTTTAGAGAGAACTTAAATGGTCTAGACTCTAAAATATCTTTCCAACTATTTGTATTCGTTTCTGAATGATTACTTGCAGCCAATAACATTGTTACTATTTTTGTTGAAACTGAAACCTTTTCTTTTTTGCAGCCTGTTGGATAATAACAAGTTGACAGGTGAACTTCCTCCTGAATTAGCAAATATACCCAATCTGAAAATATTGTAAGTCTCGTTCCTTCGTGTGTGTTCCAGGGGAATCTTTCAGTCTTTTTCTTTAGGTTTCTGACCCTTTACTAAAAACATTTAACTAAAGAATTTTTACTTCAGAAGAGTTTGCTATGAATTGCCACTATATGAATTTGATAACAAATTTCCCATTTTAATACTTAAGTCCATTTCTCTGTCAATCTTTAAGTTGATCTTGGGCCCTAAGGAAGGAATAAGAGAGGGGTTGTAATTAATAGAGATAAAATATGCAACAAAATTCACACCTTGTAAATTTTGATTTCATAACCAAACACCAAAAATGAAATTTAATGAGGGAATCATAAAAATTTGAACCATCTAGATATAATATGACTGTCACAGCTTGGTGCAATTCAAGAAGCCAACTTGACAGGGATACATCAGTCACAATGTTAATATCCTTGCACGCAACATACCCTAACCATGCAATGATATATTGGAAAACTCTCGTTGGGTGTCTGCCTTCAGGACAAGGCAATTTTGGAGGGAGTATCTGTGGCCCATATGGTGTGATTTTTATGCCAAAAACGATGTATATTTTGACATCTTATTGTGATCAAACTACAATGGTGCATAGGCAGTTTGCAGCTCAAAAATCTTCTAAATAATAAATCACGCAACTCTATAGTTCAGCACATGTGAGGACTGCTATCCCTCATTTTTCATGAGGCCTTCACTAGTGAAATTTTTCACTATTGTGATTTTTATCATAAAGGCAGGTTTTACAGGTTGATGGAGTTTTGGATTACCTAGGGGTTATGGTTTCACTTGATGTTTTRGTTGATAGTTGATGACATGATTGATGATGTAGTGGATGCCTTGACGGTGTTTTGCTTGTTATACTTGCTTATCATGGAGAGTGTTACCTCACAAACTAACACCTTTAGATTAAAGTCTTGTTACCACTGGATTTGTACTTGTGCAAAGCCCTCCACGAGATCCCAATCTTGTGTGACAATTGAAAGAATCTACCATTGTCACCTAAGTAGAGACTTCCCTCGTTTTAGTGATGGAAAGAGGTCCACCATGTTAGCACTCTGTAATTTCTCAGGCTGAGGAAGAAATTGACAGAGGTAACCACAAAACCACTTGGAGTCAAGGATCTAGCCCTCCTAGACTTAGAGAGGGATCTCTCTGTTAGATTTAGATTGGTTTGGATTAGAATGCTAGGCTAGTTATGATAGATTTGGGTTTGGTTTTTTAAATGTTTGGGTTGGGACAACAAAAGAGGGCCATTGGGCAAAATGGAGTCAAAAGGTTTAAGATGATCAAATGAAGGAATAACAAAGCTTATATGCAACAGGGCAAGGTAGGCATGTTAGTGGATCCTTGTAGTTTGTGAGATGGAGAAAGAGGAATAGATTAGGGTTCACTTCAAATGTAGAGCAATGTTACCTGAATTCTACATTCAAACTTCAGAAGAAAACATGAATATTGTTTTAAGCCAGAACATGGTGTTTGAAACAAATCATGAGCTTAATCTTCTTATGAACAATAAAAGAAAGAAACAAAATGTGAAACCAGAGAAAAATAGATTACATCAAGAAACACTTCACCACATAGCTATGACACGGGAATCCTGAAACAAAATGTCTTGTATTCATAAAGAAGAATAACTTAAAACCTCCTGAAAATCTTTACAATGGATGGTAATCTTTCAAATACCATTTTTCCATTCAGGTCCAACCCTTATGCCATATTGCATCCTATCTTTTATAATATCCCATTACATTCAGATCTTACAGAGTAGGGGATCAAATCCCTTCTTTAACTGTTTCTAGATATTTCTAGAAAATACCTAATTAATGATTTATCCAAAATAGAGATTTGATCTCATTTCAAAATCATACGATACAGCCTGAGTTTATAACAATATATTTGATTTTTACCACTGAAAGGGTAAAAATAGAAGTAATTCCCTGCTGACTGTTACCCTAAAGCTAAGGAAATTACAACAAAATTCCAAGAAATAGGTTATGCTTTGAATTTCTTTAATAAACCATAACTAATCCGATATTAACCTGACACCAACATCTTGAGGATGTGTTATAAGTTTATAACTGAAAAATCATTCTGGAAGCTTTCGAGAACATTGAGGAATCCATTTGCCTTGATCTGAGGAGATTTATGTGCTTTTTGTTTATAACAGAACTTTTGGTAGCTAACGAGGTAAAAACAGAGTATGTTTAGCTGCCGATTTTCTGGGAATGATTTTTAGTAGCTAATTATGGAACTTGAAACCGATTTTAGCTGGTGAAACCTGTAACTGCTTCCTGAGCTGGTCAAAATGATTAATTTCGATCTTTAACCCTGCTTCCTCCATATAGATACTTCATTTCAAATCAAGGGCAGCTTCAGCTAGAGCATCAAGACTGAGGTGAGCTTTAGGTTTTAGCCTTTTGTGAGCAAGCTTAAACCTCAAAACTTTATTCATGTTCTACAATCTGCTATTTTGTTTGAAGAGCTTCTTATTCTTGTGCTTTATAGTCTCATATTTAATGGCCAACTGATCCAATGCAGAATCAACTTTGAGAGATGACTTTCTAAGAGTCTCATTCTCTGTTTTGAGATGTCTTTCTAATACCTTTAAGTTTTAACTCAACCAGTGCTTCTTTCAATTTCTGAACCTTAGGTTTTTTACTAACTTTTTTCTTTGATGATGTTTCAGGTATTCCCTTTTCTGGAGTTTCCATTTTTGCAGCTAATGGCTCTGAATTTGAATTTGAATATGGTAGATTTAGGATATTTCTTATTGTAGCCTTTCCTTGATCTTCTACATTTCTCCCAAATTCTAGCTTCCTTTTTATTTTCTTTGATTTTTATGGGGAGGCTTGTGTTGTAGTTTCTACAGCTTATGATAGGTGTGAAAAAGTCGTTTAGCTACCAAAAGTTTTAACTTTCGGTAGCTATCAGTTATAAAATTTCGACCTTTAGCTACCGAAAATCATATTAGCTGCCATAATTAAAACATGAACCGAATTCATGAAACCCCTGATTATGCCACTCTAAACCTTCAAAAACACATGTGGATACATCATAATTCAAAGCTTAGCATGTGACAATATCTGGCTCTAACTTTTAATCTGAATATCTGTTTGAAGCATTGGATAGACCACTGGAAAATTACCCCTGAGCACCTTACCATGAAAACACCTTCAACTTGATCAGAAAATTTCCGAAATAGATGACTGGAAAACAGATGGCCTATATTATAGGACATGTTATTGCACAGTTTGTAGCTAGGTTGAATGGCTAGAAGGTAGAGGCCAAACTGGCGTAACAGGAACCTACCCCACCCAATGTCACCACAATGGGGTGGTTCTTTCTATTCAGGGAGGTTAGCCCAGGGGAGACATCCCCGGTAACTTGGGGTTTTGAAGAGGCAAAGGTATAAAGGTCAAAGTAAAAGTCCCTCCTCACAGGTTACCACCAAGATCAGATACTCCGGCTAAACAACCAATAAAGAAGTGTAGCCCCAAATGAGAACACCTGCCCGGAACAAGACAATAGCAAAACAATATATATGCAGGCTATAATTCAATGGGTTAGTACTTCATATAACTATCTGATGTCAATATATAAGCAATTGAAACAATAGATATCAGTGAGATCAATGTCAATTGATAGAGCAATGGAATAATATCAATTCATCAATAAATATTGAGATGATGTAGCCAACAATGTATTTAATCAATCCCTTACTCAATAAGTGCTCTTAACCATCGTCTAATTGCTTATCAATAGAAAGTGCTGCGTCAAGATGGAATAACCAAGTGTGACGTCAACGTAATTAGGGTTAGTTAGTTAGGGTTTCAAATTCTAAAGGTTTTAAAAGTTGTTTGGCCACTATCACTTCAACGTTGGGGAGCTGAGATCAGTGCCTAAGGGTAAATGGAGTCAATTAAAGAGAGGGCACAAAGGTTGAAGGGACTAGGCTAAGGACTAGAGGGAAGGGTTCTAAGGTGCTGCAATGGCAGGGCCCTATAATCAAAACCTTAGGGGAAAGAGGCTCACTCCGGTGTTGCTTAAGCAAGGCCTCGTACTCTTTCCTCCTTCCTTAGGTTAAACTTGGCAAAACGGCTAGCATAAAAGATAAGTCAAGACAAGAGAGTGAGGTCAGGGAGAGTGTTGCAATGGCAAGGCCCTATCACCAAACCCTAGAAGCAGGACGGCCCTAGGTGTAGTTGACCTAGGCCTGGGACGTCTCCTCCTTCTTGACTCTTAAAAGGAACGGCTAGCATAAGGGAAGAAGCAATAAGAGTGTAGCAATGGCTAGGCTCTTCTTTCCTTCTTCATTGGCTGAATATTTCTTTTTTAGGGGACATGAAACAAGGACCTACTTGTGTGCTTGTCACCTAGGGTTTTAAATCAACAAAGTTTATAAATAAATGCAAGAATATAAGCCTACAACCATTCAATTAAGAAGTTTTGCAGAAAAAACACTTACATATCATGAAGAAATAGCATTGCAAACCCTAGTTGTAAACCTTCAAGAGAAATGCCAAAAATGCCAAGAAAATCCTTCCTTCAACAAGTGCGCCTCACTTAAAAGATGAAATACCCCAACTAGGGTGCAAAAATCAGATCTCACAAGAGAGTGAGTTGTTGTGTTGTGTCAAAATGAGGGAAAAACTCCTCAATATATACTGTATCATGACCTTAATTAAATTTAGGTCATTAAAAATACCCGACAAGGCTACAAACCAAAATTATACTGTTTTTACATTAAATTGTCAAATCAAAGCCCTAACTGAGCATAAGCAAGACGTCAAGCCCCACTGAGGGAGACGTTAGCCCCTTTTTAGGGCAAATGCAACACAAAATAACAAAACGTTGGCCCTCTTTGGGCCTCCCCATCATGCCGCATGTGCCAGCTGCCCTGTTAAACTGTCACACACTCAAGGTGACGTCAATGGCTCCTAGGTGATGTCCTGGGCCATCAAAGGGAAATGTTCCACTGGAAGTGGGTCAACCCCCCTAGGCTGGGCTCAGCCAAAGTGTCCCTGATGGAACGCCCTTCTTCTTCTCATGTGCAAAAGCTCGGTCAAACACTATCCTGTATCTGCCCCTAATGGGGTCCCAACAACCATCTGATGGGCTCTTCAACCCCATGGAGGTCCGAACTAATCATCTCCCCATGTGTACTGGTCCAACTGGTACCTGTTCGTCGGGCATGGTCCTGCACATCAAAAACTTCGCCCTCCATGGGCTCCTCATTAGTCACAGGGATCATAGCAATGTTAATCACGTCGCATCATTAATATTATCAAACATATGCATAAAAACCTTGATATATCATCCTGTTGACCGCCTATGCAGCACAGGGGTCAACTCATGTACCATGAAGTATTTATTTATGTTCCAGACATGTATTGGTTCTACTTGGGCTTTTGATTCCCCAGCACTAAAATTTTGTAAACGAAATTTCCGCACCCCTGCGTGGG
>SNQJ01S0204360.1:0-16577 GCA_010110895.2 Picea sitchensis
GGGGCTATGATTCTGACTCCGTGTTTTCTATATAATGTATATTCCATTGTATATTCATTTATCTATGAGATGTATTTTTGTGTGCATGTTTGCTAGTTATTTGTTGTGCATGGAATATTGTTCCTTTCTTGGATGGTTTATCATGTTCCTGTAAATTTCATGTGTTGAATCCATGTTTCTTTATCCAAGATAATGGAACAAAAATTAGTAATCAGTCTAAGAGGGAGAATTTGGAAGTACCCAGGCAATGGGTACATCTCATATTGGTATCTGGGAAAACAATTTTGGTATTTGCAGTATTGTGTATGTTCCAAGTTAGTTTCAGAGTATTCTTGGTGGGCGTTTTGAGGTTGCGTGGCCTAGATTGGTGGTTGGGTATGTTACATGGTGGTGACATCACAACAATGACAATGATAGGTGTTATGGCAATGGAAATAACATGTGTTGAAAAAATGGTCTGGTAGGTGTTATGACAACGTGACTAGTAGGTGTTACAACAACTGTAGCAACACCTATGAAAACCTCTCTAGAATAGTGTCTCCTGAGCTTTTTCATTAGTAAGCATAAAAAGGTTAGTTTTATCCTAATCACACTAGAAGAATCACTTAAAATGACATAAATTGTGGGGAAGCATACCTTAGACAAAATGTATCATGATTAGAAAAGGTAAGCTCTAAGATAATTATTATAACAAGCAAAAATGGCCAAAAAGGTGGAAAATGGATGTGGCAAAGATGGTGTTTTAGGCACCCATCATCTTCCCCCAACTAGAAATGTTGCATGCCCTCATGCAACCAAGCAATAAATTTGAATCTGAGTAGGAGTGTTTGGCGTGAAAGTTGTTGATGTTGAAATATGGGTGTCCCTGAGCATTAGTTGGATAATAACATCAATTGGACTCAATCTCCTTCCACCTCCTCCTCGAGGTCGTAATCAAATTGGTATTTTGGGGAAGGTATCCAAATCACGAGATAGTGGAATCTCAATCCAACTCATTGATTTCCACATTTTCTCATACATTGGACATATATCACCACACACTACAATGCAACCCTGAGATTGAGGTAAATAAATGCATCTTGCCTTCTGATTTATTCTATGGATTTCTCCCACCTCTGATTGCACCCTTCCATAGTAGCTTCTTTGAGTAATCCTATGTGTTCCATGTAGTAGGATATGTATTCTTGTCAGGTGTTATCCATGAAGTTAGCATGGGGAGAAGAGTTGACCTATGCATAATGTGAGATGAGAACTATCTTGGGTCTATGAAATTTAGCTTTTACCCATAGGCTACAATCTTGATTCTTTCAAGCTACAAACAAAGCAATCTTCCACTAGACATGGTTATTTAAGAATGATGTAAAGGATTTTAGTTGTACGTCTCCAAAAAATGTGGTTGAATTCCATTCTAGGTCACAATCGAGGAGGAGATTATGCTGATATAGTTCACACAACATATTTTTCTCTTAATCATTGCTTTCATAATACACTTTAAAAATGTTTATGTTGATGTCACCTTATGAGGTCTTCTTGCAACTGTGTCCTTATATTGAAACAATATATGTATTTCATTTAGGAACATAGAGTAAATAAGGGAAGGTACCATGTAGATGATAATAGATTCTACGAGAGACCTCGTCTATTCTTTTTATTCTTTGAGAGACTTTACATGGGATTGTAATTCATAGGCTCTTTTTGTCTCCTTTTTCCATTGCTCCTATTTGGATCAATGGATCTATAATTATTTATCCCATCTCTGCCTCATATTATATATGGAATGTCTACATTCTTCAAGAGGTTTGTTCCTCACTCGTAGACTTCAACTAAATTTTTCCATTTAGAAAGTTGAGCCCTCAACCTGAGATCACTGTCAAAGATTGTTTGTATTTGCAACACTATAGAGAAAGGGTTTAATAGTGCATGTAACCGCTGTCTTTACTGCCATAGTCCTCATAGTATGTTTAGTCTCATCCTTTGACTCCCTTGACTCCCTTTATATTCAGTGAGGATTTTCTCTTTCTGATTCCCAACATTAATTTTTAAAATGACTGGGGGCATTGTGGCCCCATCCTTTACAACATTTTCTGGGTCAAAGGTTGGCTCGACAAATTCAGTGTGTAACTATTTGTCATCAAGTTCCTCTTCTACCATTTTCTCCATAAGGTTGTAAGAAAGGGGATGAGTGTGTGAAACTTCCCGAGAAAGGAAGTCTAGGCCTTCCCAGGTTTGGCCCACTTATAACTTGGATTTTAATTTCTTCATCTCTTTTTCAAACTTTGATTAATTTTCTTTAACTCAAGATTTTGCTTAATGATGACAAAATATAATGGTATCAAACAAATGTTAATTGTAACTAGATGCATTTTCCAGTTCTTTAGGAGTATCTTATTGAAATTCATGGCGATGTCAATATCCATGAAATTCTTTTTCATCTCGGGTGTTACAACATGCTCTTTCTCCACATCTCCTCCTTCACCTGCTAGTTCTTGTGTTGCAACATGGGTATATTTTTCACCTATTCTACTTACTGGTTCTTATGTTGCAACAAGGATTTATTCTACACCCTTTTCAATTTTTTCACCTACTGGTTCTTTTGTTGCAACAAGGGTTTATTCTACACCCTTTTCACTTTTATCACCTACTAGTTCTTGTATTGCATGAGGGGTGTATTTTTCACATATTCCACCTGCTAGTTATTTTGTTACAACATGGGTTTCTTATACACCCTTTTCACTTTTCTCACTTGTTGGTTCTTGTGTTGCAACATGGGTTTCTTTTTCACTCATTCCACCTACTAGTTCTTGTGTTGCAGTAGGGGTGACTCCTTACTCTGTTGGCTCAATTCCTCTAGCTATGGGTTTTGCGGTTTTGGTTGTTGTTTCTATTATGGGTGAAAACCATGTCTTTTTCTTCTTAGGAATTGTTGTGTTGAGAATTCCTAGGGATCCTATTTTCCTCATAGGTTGAACTCTCCTTCTTGGGGGTGAGATACCAATAATTTATACATCATTATCATGGGAATATTCTTGGTGTTGTTCTACCTCACTTAAAAGTTTCTTTGTACCATGTTCATGTGTTACAATTTCTTCTACCCCTCTTTTTCTTGATCCTTCAAGTATCATTGTTTCCCGTCTTGATTCCAACTCTAGGGGAGGGCCTAAAAGGTATCCCCATGTCCAACCTCCTTTCTCTAGTGCATGTGTCACAATGAGCTTGATGAGCCCATGATGAGAAAGAAAATCCTTTGGATGCTTAGACTTTTGAACGCTTTTTTCCTTTTGTTGTAGAATATTCCAAAGAAAGAGAGGAAGATTTACTAACCTCTAACACTGGAGGTGATTAAGGAGCTTCAAATGGTACCAAAATATGATATCATAGTGTCCTTTGTAGGTAAATTACTTCTAGATGAAGTAACCAACATCTTCCCAAGGCAGAGATAAATATTTTCTATTGAACCAATTTATTTTCTTCATAAATTCCTCACTCTCTTGCAAGAAGTCATATTTTTTACCTAACAATGGTATATTTCAGGAGAACCATCGTTCTCCTTTCTGTGGTATCCCTGTCACTACAAGATGATTTTAGGGGCTAAATTTCGCTCATGGGCTAATTTTTCATGGTTTTTCCCAAAACGAGATTGGATGTTTTAAAAATGATTTGCCCAAATTTTGTAGGATAAAATTATTTTACCGTAAAAATCGCCAAAATTTTATAAAAAATTTATAAAATCCTTAGAAATTTGAATATTTTTACAAAAATATCACCAATCATTTATAGTTGGCATATGAAAGATTAGTAAGATTCGCTAAGGTTTCTACATTTTAAAATAAATTTCCATCCTTAAAATCATCCCTATTCCTCATCCACTGCAATTGGAAGTCCTCTAAATTTAGTCCCGTTATCTTGTAGATTTAGTGCAGATTATAGAGTGACTCCTTCATTGAACCCATGTAACTTCTAAATGTAACCCAACCATCCCACGACCTGAAATATTCTCCACACATCGTCATCATATTTTAGCAGGATCATGTATATGAGTTTTGTTTATGGGTCGAATTGGTGTGTCAAGTAGGTAATGGAGAGTGCTCAATGGCAAGCCCCAATTAGGTTTGATCTCATTTGGAGCAGAACTTATGACTAGTATGTGGGCATGGTTTCCACTGGATTATATGAGGTAGAGAAGAAAATTGAATTTCTTCTCATCGATTTAATATAAATCATGATCTAATTTTCTATAGAATAAATAAAACTACAACTCCTAATCTAGATTTACTCGACTTTAACCTATCCTAATGAGGAGAAGGACTAATAATAATGAATACAACTAAACATAGCATTTCTGAGAGATGAAATAGTTCATATCATTTAGTGGCATGTTAACACAATAAAATCATAGATTTATTACAATTAATTGCAGAAAAAACCTATAACATCAATGTTGATTTCATTCAGGAACAATAACAGTATGAGTAATCCTAAATACAACACATAGAAACAATTCATATGAAAAACATTCATTATTACCCACAACAAGCATATCAAAATAAAAACACGTAATACATTTGACAACCATTATGATCCCATATGCTTTCTTCTTCTTATTCATAGAGAGATAGTAGTATCATCAATATGTACAATCCACAAAAGTCCCTCTATATAATTAGGATCTCTCATTTATAGGATAAGAGAGTCGCTTTACATTCTATAATTGTCATCATTTCAGATGACAATTACCCTGTTGGAATACCAAGAAGGGGGGGGGGGTGAATCAATATGAGAAATTTTACCACTTTTAACCACAATATGGAAACTTCAAGTTTATTAGCAGTATATCATCAATGTATAATCTATGATTTCATTCAATATATCATGAGAATATAAACATAAGAAACATCATCACATCAAATACAAAGTACACCGAAATTTACGTGGAAACCCAAATGGGAGAAAACCATGGAATAATTTCTTATATATTGTCAAGAATACATTAATTGGAAGCACCAACTTCCCAATTCTCTAGCTACAACTAGAAAGAGGATAAAATCCCCTATTTATAGGCTCTAACCTGAAGGAATCTACAAATACCTAAATTCTCTGGCTCCAACCAGAAGGAGGCTACAACCACCTGATTCTCAGGATCCAACCTAAAGGAAGCTCCAACTCCCTGAATTTTCTAGCACCAACAAGAAGGAGGATACAACCCCCTTTCCTTTCCCCATCCTACCATCCTGAAATATAAGTGTAGACCAAACTGTCACTACCACAATTACTACCACTGTCACTACCACTATCACATTAACCTGTAACTTGTCAACCTATCACTGTATCCAAACTGTCATTATCACCAACCTGTCACTACCACCAACCTGTCACCACTGTTGATACTCAAAATCAACAAAACCAGATCCTCTCACATGGATACCAAAACCATCACCAAACTATGTACATCAACCATATACATCAATCATCAACCATGCACATCAACTTGTATCAACCATGCACCAATCATGCACCAACACCTGCACCAAACCATGTATCAACCATGCACCAAAACCTATACCAAAACATGCATCAACCATGCACCAAAACCTATTCAAAACCAAGCATTAATCATGCACCAAAACCTGTACCATATCATGAATCAATCGAGTGAAAAACCTATACCATATAAAAGTGTCAACCATGTACCATATCATGCATCAAACATGTACCATACCATCAACCATGTACCAACATGTACCATAAATCATGTACCATGAGATGTGCATCAACCATATACCATATCACTCATGATATGTCTCATTCATCCCATACTCCATGTACCATAAGATATCAATAGTGAAGTGCCTCAACAAAGTACCAAAGCATGTACTAAGATCATCAACATATGCATCTAACCATGCATCATATCATCAACCATATACCTCAAACAACATGTCAATCATTCATATATTATGTACTTCAAACATGTGCCATATCACTCATGATATGCTTCAACCAATTATCATAAAACATGTGCCAATATATCCAAGATATGCACCAGCAATGTGCCTCAACAAGTATACCTCAACCAACATGTATCATACATCCAAAATGTGCCTCAAGGCTTATACCAAAACTCACAAATTCATGCCTCAAGGATGTTCCACAATATCACCAAGATGCAACCTCATAACACATAGAATAACATACCTTTAAATTTGTAACTGACCTGGTGCCTCTGATCCTGATACATAGACCTGTAGCTTTACCTCAGTCCTCAACAACCCGACACTAGCATATTTTCCCTCTTCTATCTTGTCCTCATGGGAAAAATACTTCCTATCACGCGAGGCCTTGTGTGACAACCTTAGGAAACCCGTGGGGATGCCTCACAAGACACTATATTTATGACCCACGGGGATTAGCCAGATTAGGGTTTCCTTAGAAATTATTTCTCTCCTCTGCAATCCCAAAAATTCCGCACTTCTCACTCTTTAGTTGCCTCATATTTTGTCGTCGTAAACTTGCCAAAATATCACTTGCTCACTTAGAGATATTCAATAGAATGTATGAGTGAATGTACTTGTGAATGACTTCTTGAGGTTTATTTATAATTTTTCTAGGTAACCTCTCTCCTTAATCTTAGGGATTCTTGAGCTTTCTCATCACAACCACTTTACCCTTTCATTAATGACTTGTAACCAATTAGCGACTTCTTAACCATTCTTCGGGGCTTCCAACTTCATGAGGGAATATATTCCTAACTGTGAGGAACCACATTGTGTACCACATGTCATTGGAAATGACATGAAGAGGAATATCCATATATGAGTATGTTACCTACAATTACAATGTCCTTCATTTCCTTATTCCTTGATCAAATTTGGGTTCCATAACTAGACCTTTGGGGCTTTGTGTAGACTTCATCAAATGCACCCATCACATCTGTTGACATCAATCATTGTTTTCGACATCAATGACAACTATCTCACCATCAATATCGATCACAAGTTTGGGGTATCTCGAACACTCTAAGGGTTGACATCAATAACAACCAACTATCCAACATACCCCATGTCATTTCCTATGCTCTATTAGTTGGATTTTTGAATTACAAAAGTGTGAGAATGTCAAGCATTTCATGGATTGGGATGATTAAACATGAAGTTGGACCATAGTTCAGATGATTGTATGATGTTTCTTATCGTGTTTGATATTCTTTCTTTATGTCTCTAGTTCACTATCACATATTTTGTTAGTGACTTCTGTTTTCATATCTTTCATCGTGCTCTTTGTAAATTCTTTTATCGCTAGCATACATTTCAATGGTTGGATCATATATTGAGTGATGATTTCCCTGTCAATTATATCCAACAATTCTATATCCTATTTTTCCTTCTCTTTGATGGTTAGTACCTACTCTGTCCTATTTTCACTTGGTCCTGCTTGGTTTAGTTCCTCATTCAAGGGCATGTGATACATTTCCAGGATCTCATCGGCTGCAGTACACATTCTGGTGCATGCTTGCTTCACGTTGTGTATTGATCCTTGTACATCAAGACACACATTTTTCCATCTGTCCAACAACACCTATGTCTTGTCTTGTCCCCTAGTGATAATCCTAAGTAGTGTTGTATGGGGTTTTCTATATGCATTATGCCACTGTTTGATATTCTGAAATGCTTGTTCCATGTTCTTGTATTGGCATTTTTCTTCTGCTAGTTGATTAGTTAGTATTTCTATTTCTTCATTGTATGCTTGGATGTATTACAGCTCCATGAGGAAGTTGACATGTTCTTATTTTAATTGTTCATTCATTTCAACAACTTCATCTTCAAATAGGGTTATGAATTTATTTCCTTCTTTTTTTCCTTCCAGTTGAAGTTGTTTCATTTCCTCCTCTAGGAGAGATATCTTGTGAGTTTTCTACTCAGCAAGCTGGTCCTTTTCTACCCCTTTCACCATAAGGCTTGATATCTCTTGAGTGTGTCTCTGCATGGCATTTTAATCCTCTTCTTTATGTATCCAATTTTCCTCTTCTACTTTAATTTGAAATTCACATTCCAAGTCCTATCTCTGGAGTTGTAGTTGTTTCTCTAGGCCTACTACCTTGTGTTTATACTCTTCTAACCTAAAGTTGAGCCCATTAACTATGATAGTGTTTGTTTATGCAAATGCGTGTAATTGTTTTTGTTGTATCAAATACTTCCTTCTACAAGTTCTCTCTAGCTATAGGCCAATCAATGCTTCTTTTGTATTTATTTTGTCCTAAGGTATCCCCTATTTTTTGTTGTTTCAACGACCTCTTCATGATTCCCTGTTCTGAGTTATTGTAGTATAAATTTCCTACAGTGATCACTTCATCATCAAATTATAACACTTTCAGGGATGAATATGAGAATTCATATGAAATCACGTTCGGAGGAGTCCCTATATTTAGGGGAGAGGTCAAGACTAATACTTCTTTGGTCACTCCAAGGGTGGTCATTCTGCTTCTCTCCTCTTTCTTCTTCTTCAACTCTACATCTCTGCGTGCCTCTTCTATGATCTTTTCATGTTACTCAACGGTCGTGAAGGAATCCTCTTAGAACATCTTCTTTTTCTTTTCGATGACTTTGTGGGTGGCTTCATCCTTCACATATTTTTCGTATCTCTCGACTTCGTGGGATTTTTCTTCCTTTGCAGCCTTGTGGGATGTCTCAATCTCTTCTGAGTGTTGGATAATTGGTTTTCATTGATGTTGTTGATAGTTGGTTGCCATTGATGTCAAAAAATGTGGTTTTCATTGATGTCAACATATGTGATGGGTATAATTTAAGAAGTCTCCAAAGTGGTCCCCTTATGGCATAGATTTAAGAATATCCCTCACAGGAATATGCTTTGAAGAAGTCTACAAGAAACCCATAGCTGTGGTCATGAAGCCCGAAGTTGTTTGAGGAATAAAGAAATGAAGGATAGTGTAAATGCATGTAACACCCTCATAGATGGATAATACTTATCATGTCATTTCCAATAGTAGGTGGTATGTCATGTGGTTCCTCATGGTTGAGGAGATATTCCCTCTTGAAGATGGAAGCCCTGAAGTATGGTTAAGAATCCCTAAATAGTTGTAACAAGAAGTGACAAGTCTACCCCAAATTAATTAAAAGAAGAAAAGTTGTTGCAAATAAGAAGTTACAAGTCAACCCCATTTCAATAAATATTAAAATAAATATTAAGGATGTTGTTGGTAAAGTCAACCTCAATGGAATAATCATTAAAAATTAAATTGAATTTTATTTGGGTCAAGTAGGCACTAAAAAGAGGGTGCCATATCTAGTATAAATAAGACAGCTAGGAATTAATTTGTTACAAAAAAACAAGTGATTTTTATCTAAGGTAGCCAAGGAGATATGAGCTGAATTTCAAAGGGAATGTGAAATGAATAAGGGTGAAATTCCAAGGGAGGATGAAGTCTTGTGATGATGTATTCAAAGGTATGTTATTTAAAGGTCATCTTACCATTTTCGATATACCTTTTTTTCTAGAATGATTCAGATAGTTGAATTTGGATGTTGTTGAGAAGACATATCAAGGTACCTATGGTAACATTTTCTACTTCTGAGTCATTGTACTTTTGGAGATACACTATGTGGAAGATAGGTTTTTTTACTAGTCCTGAAACTAGTCTCAAACAAGTGTTTTGGGTAAAACAGTCATAACTTCTTCATATAGGATCCAAATTATGTGAGACCAATTTCAGTGGAAACATAACATCTCTTATTATATTTTTTGCAAGTTCCCAAATACGATATCAGATATTGAGCGCAGGGCATGATGTACAAGTTCTTTCTCCAGAATAGGCTAGAATTCAACAAGGTCTGCCATTTTCACTATAAATTTGGTTCTAAGAAGTTTTAGACCTTGAAATTTTGAGGAGATGGAAGAAAGACATCATAATATTTGTGGTTAAAATTTCAGACCTTTTTTCACTATAGGTACTCATTTATTCTTGTTTAAATTTAGGGTTTGTGACTAATCCAAAACTAGTCCCGCGAGACTGAGGTAAAGTTTGATGAAGAAGCTATTCTCTTATTGTTAAAGTTGAGGAAGAACCACATGTATGTAATTTTGTGTATCAGGTCTGCTACAGGATCATAGGTATGCTTTACATGTGTTATTGAGTGTTATGTTTATGGTACATGCTTGAGGCATGTCTTGTTGATGATGGTACATGGTATGGTACACCTTTGTGATGATATGATACATTGTTAGAAGTATATCTTGGCTATGTTGGTATCTGGTTTGGTATATGTCATGGTGATGTTATCACATTCTTAAGGAACATCTTATGGTACTTATTTGAGGCACACAATTGATGATATCTTATGGTACACACCGTATGGCATGATTGAAACATATCATGAGTGATATGGTATATGCTTGATGCATATCTTGGTGATGTTATGGTACAGGCTTGGTGATGATAGTACATGTTTAGATACATCTTGGTGATGTTATGGTTCATGATTTGATACTTATTTTTTCACATGGTTGAGGCACATATCTTGATGATGATATGGTACTTTGTTATAGGCATTTCTTGGTGATCTTGGTACATGATATGGTATAGGTTTTGGTACATGGTTGATGCATGATATGGTACATGTTTTGGTACATGGTTGATGCATGATATGGTACAAGTTGATGTACATGGTTGATGTAGATGGTATTGTACAATTTGATGTACATGGTATGGTACAAGTTGATTTACATGGTATGGTGATGGTTTTAGTATCCATGTGAGTGGATCTTGTTATAGTTGGTTGATGATGGTATATTAATGATAGAGACAGTGACAACTTGGATGATTGGTTGATCATCACTTACAGGTTGATATTTTATAGTGACAGTGACATGTTGATGTATGAGTGACAATGGCAGTGATAGTGAAAGTTATAGGTTGATCAGTTGTAGTGACATTTTGAGTCTACACTTATATTTCAGGGTGGAGAGACAGTGGAAGGAGAGGGGGTTGTATCCTCCTTCCAGTTGGTGCCGAAGAAATCAAGGAGTTGTATCTTCCTTCAGGTTGGTGCCTGTAAATCAGGGGGTCATAGCCTCCTTCTAATTGGAGACAAACAACTCAGGGAGTTGGAGCTTCCTTCAGGCTGGTTCCTTTAAATTAGGGGGTTGTAGCCTCCTTCTAGTTGGTGCCATAGAACTCGGGGAGTTATAGATTCCTTTAGTTTGGTATCTGTAAATTAGTGAGTTGATGCCTCCTTCCATTTGGTGTTAGAGAATTGGAAAGTCAGTGCTTCCTATGAATGTATTCTTGATATATATAAGAAAGCATTATGTGGTTTTCTCTCATTTGGGTTTCAATGTAAATTCCGGTGTACTTTGTATCTGATGTGATATCATTGAATTGTACTACTTATGGTTATATACTCATGATATACTAGATGCAATAATAAATTATATATTGTTGATAAAGTTGAAGTTTGAATATTGTGGTTGAAAGTGGTAAAAAGTGCTCACACTGATTCACCCGCCCCCCTTAGTATCCCAACATGAAGAACTTGTCCTATTGTTTATTTAATTTATCCCTCTCTTCTGCTTAGAAGAACTTCTTTAATGATTCTTCTTCTTCTTTTTTCTAGGCCCTATCTTCCACATCCATCTTCTCTCGGGCATCCCTTATTTATTTCTACAATTGTTGTTGAAATCATATTTTATTTTCTTCTTGCTCTTCTATAAAAGAATCATCCTGAGACGTACCTACTATGTAGGCCAATACTTCTTTGTATGATATGGACTCACATAATATTTATTTATCTTCCCTCATTTGATATTCAAAGCGGGGTACCATCGTCGAGGTCTTGTAGTGGTTATACAATACATTTTTGGGGCCATGTTTCTTTGTTGTTCTTGTACACAAAATTATCTATTTCAAATCTAAGACCTCCTTCCTTGCATGCATGATATTTTTCAATGTGAATTTCCCCAACTTGATTAGGAAACTAGGCCAACTCCTTTTGTTTTCATTCTACACATCATCTACTATGCCAACTTCCACTATTTGGTATGCCACTTCTCTAGCCACAATTTTATCTAAAACTTACCTAGGTAATAGGTGTGGTGGAGCATTACATGCATACACATGAATGTAAGTGTATTTTTTTTCAAGGTACCAATCTGTTATTTCCTGCATGGTTTCTAATGCTTATGTTGATACACTCTGAGGGTTCTAGCTAAACAATAATTAATACAATGTTGTTGTAAAATAATCACATATTTGATAGAAGTTCTCGTGATATTGGTTTGTCCAGAGTTCAGGGAAATATACATGAATAGGGGGAATCATGGATTCCAGTCCCAATTCATCTCAGGATTAGGGACATATGCACAAATAGCATCAATAAGAAAGGCATGCATAAAAACTTGATTGGGTTCTTTTGTGAGTCTCTTGGATGTTGAGGTAGATTTTGGCCGATAGGATCAATTCCCAATTGATTATTTCTCCATTTTATAATACTTCATGAACCATGACCATCCATTCTTGCTTGAAGTGTATGCAATTCAACCCCCCATACATTATGCATATCACAGAAATAAATAGTTGATATGTTGGCTTGAAATATTGGGTATTATATACCCTACTTAGCTTGTAGAAGAAGGGATTTTCCTCATCCCACCAATCCTGAATGATCTCCATTGGCTTGGGGTTTTCTATAGTAAATTTCTCTAGGAATCCCTTATTCAGAAATACTAATAGTTTTTGCAGCTTATAAATCTTGTGAAAACTGTCTAGATTCAAGGGAACAATGACATTCACCTTCCTATTGGTGATGGTATGTGCTTATGTATTTAATTTCTCATAGGCCCATCTGAGAACTTCACTGTAAGGTAGGACTGCAGGTCGAGCGATGATGGTATGAATGCCACTTTTCTATTTATTGTGATATGCTCCAAGGTCAGTGTCGTTCTCTAGAAACTCTCCACTAGAGACATTTCTTCCCATGTGTTGCATCCCTGAATGCCTATGTGGTGATTGGTATTGGACATTGTCATTGAATTTGAGATGCTTACCTGAGGTGCCATGGATGACTATGGAGTTCTGGCTCTACGACTTGCAGCTTTAGAAATTTCCTCATTCTCTCGACCTGTAAGATCCACAAATACATGAGTTCCTTAGATTTATCATATGCATGAATTTAATTCATAAATCTTAATCAATTATCCTGAGAGATATGATACATAAATACTTGAAATTTTTATACCCTTACCTATTAATATCAATCGTGTGAATGATCAAGTATTGACCCTCTGTCCAACCTGTTATCCATCAAAACTTTAATGCACTTTAATTCTTAGTAATTATTTCACAGGTGGGAAACAACACATGATTGAGCACCCTTTTCAAAATGCAGTTTCGTGGGGAGATGGATTTCACGACTTGCAGTTTGCGGTGTGGGAAATATGTTGTCATAGTTTCTAGGAAAGGATATTTTGCATGGGTGATTCTGCAGGTTCTTGCAGGATGTCATGTGCGGGTTAATCATAGGTGAATGATGTCGTGGTCGACATTAGATATTTTTTTGGGTCCGTGTTTTATTTCGATTAAACTAGGGATGCAAGTATCACTTAGGCTTAACTCGCTTCATCAAAGAAGAGTTGTAGGCTATGAAGGAATGCATCATGTGGGAAGGTATATATTACACTTGGTGGGTTCATTCGAATCACCATGAAGAGATGTCTTGCACAGGTACATGCCTTGTGGGTCACGAGTAGTTGTGACACTCGGTAGGCACGTGTTCTCATTATGAATTTATTGTAGGAGGTTTCCCATAATCTTGCGTTATGCAGGTCGCATGAAAATAGTCATTAGTGCTTAGAGAAATTGCTCGAGAATATCCACGAGTTTCCTTCTGCGAAAGCACTAATATATAATATAAGAACAAGTAAATGATAGAAACAAATAATAGTTATGCATATGGAAGATTTCATGGTCACCTGAAGATTTACAATGGCTTGGAAGGCTAGGATTAAGCCCTTGCGATAGGTTAGACATGACAGTCAAGGGAACACTAGAAAAACTCAGTGACCAATAACAAGGCCAGGAAAAAACTCCACTGCTCATGATAGAAAAAACTTAGAAGAAAGTGTGCCTTAGGTATTAGGTTAGGTATAAATTTAGTAAGGGGGGTCCCATTTAATTTTCCTATGATAGAAAAATTAAATGGGAATTTTTGTGGGTACAAAAAGTTCGTGATAGATAAGGGAGCCACCCATGGTTGCACAACAAAACATGACAACAATACACACCAACTCAACTAGATGGATTGCAAAGAGTGTATACAACACTCTCCCATCATGGGAGAGTAACAAAAATACATAAATTACCACCTTGGAAGGATGTAATGGTGTGTCGGTCAAGGAAATCATGGTTGAGGATGGAATTAATTCCATCTGCTGTCAAAGAATCATTGAAAAGGTGTGCGATAGGTTGTGGCAGTGGTGAGGTGGCCAAGACATTATGATTTTTATTCATTGGATTGGTGGCCACTTGTGGTTAATGAGCATCAAGAGTGATGAGGGGATGGGTCGTCCAAATCATAATTCATGTCAATCAATTAATACACATCATGTGTATGGGGACTGTGTACCTATTTAATTCTTACCTTAAGCGTGGAGTTAACACTTTTGTTCCTATTCAATGGCTATGACATCATATAATGTCCATTGCATTGGTGGTTGAGTCACACCCCATCAATATGTGTAGTAATGACTTGCTTGTTACAAAGTTTCATGGTGTTGCAACTTCTTCATCCAGGTGTTTCACCTTAGGAGAGGTGTTTCACCAACGATGCTATGTTCCAACATTAGTTGGGTGTTGTAGCATCAGGATGGTGTTGCAACAATAGGATGGTATTGTGGTAGAAACATTGTGTTGGAGAAAATCTCTAAGTTCCAGTGCGGAAGCAAATGTTGATGGGGTATAGAAACCTACAACTCATAAAAGATTTGAAATTTTTTCTCTCATGTATATTTATTATTATTATTATTATTAACACTATTTAATTTTTTTTAACACGTGCCAGTGGGATGGTTTTCATATGATACTTGTCCAATTTTTCTCAAGGGGGTTTTCAAAACTGGATTATTATTATTATTATCATCATCATTATTTTCTCTTTTTTTTAGAAGAAAAACGATTTTTATTTGGTAGGTGGAGAAAACCTGCATGAAAAATATCCAAATAATTGTTGCACCATCCAATATCAATGTTTCTGGGAAAGGATTACTTAAACAATTACTTCTTATATAGCCAAAGTTGATTCCCATTATCCATTAATGGGATCCTTGCATCATCAATAATATTAAGCTTGAAAGACCCATTATTATACACAATGTAGATATGGTAGGGTCCTAGCCACCTGGTACAAGAATTGCCTTTGAATTCCTTAGATCCTGAGTTGAATAGCAGGGCCGAGTCTCCAACTTGGATTTGATTCTTTTTAATGAATTGGCCATGGCACTTGGATCTTTGATACTGAAGGACAAAAGCATGGTTCAAGGAGGCTTGGACAATTTCATCTAACTCATTGATCTATTGGAGACATTGTCTTTGTGCTTATGATAAGTCCATTCCTAATTGGAGTGTAGTCCTTAATGTTTTATCTCTGTCTCGATAGGTAGGGTGACCTATTTTCCATATACAATATCACAAGGAGTAAATCCCATGGTGTTATTACATTCTTTCTAATAGACCCATAAGGCCTATGAAAACCTGTCTACCCAATCTTGGAGGTGGAGTTGGGTGGTCTTAGTCAAAATGGATTCAAGGATATTATTTTCCCCCTCCACTTGTCCATTTTCTTACGAAGGAGGGTATGAAGTGGTTACCCTGTGCTTGATATGATATTGCTCCATTATGGTCCTGAAATGATGAGAATTAAATTGGGATCCTCCATTGGTAACAATCTCTCTTGGTATCCCAAACCTAATGAATATTTCCTTGTAGATAAAATCTAGCATTTCTTTTTCTATGGTTGTTGGAAGTTCCTTCTCTTTGACTCATTTAGTGACATAATTTGTATAGACAAGGATATAGGAGTTCTATTGGTATTTAGGATTTATTGGTCCCAAAAAGTTGAGGGCCCATTTCTCAAATGGTTCTACCACAAGTTGTGTCTACAATGAAATTTCATAGGATTGGACTGGGTGTCCCCCTCTCTAACAATGGTCACATATTTTTACATATTCTCACAAATCATAGAAGATAGTGGGATAGAAATACCCAATGTGGAGTATTTTATAAAATTTCCTTCTATCAAAAAAGTTCCCACCACAAGGTCCATCATGACATTCTTTTAGGATGTCATAAATTTCATCCTCTCAGATGCATCTCCGAATGATGAGATCTAGCCATGTGTAGAAGATATATCCCTCAATACAGGAATACCTGCTACTTTTCCTAATGAACCTTTGTTGTTATTTAGGTGATATATGTGGTGGAAGCTTCCCTATATCCAAGTAGTTAGTAATATCTGCATACAATGGTGTGTTAGTAGATACCGTGAAAAGATGTTCATTAGGGAAGGTATCCTCAA
>SNQJ01S0204361.1:0-16577 GCA_010110895.2 Picea sitchensis
ATCCATTTCTAGAGCCATCACCTTTGCCCGTAAAAGGGGTGGAGGGAATCGTTAGTTTATTCATCCGATTTCATTGTAGATGACTCATGATGATGAGATACATTTATTATATTTTTTGATGATATTTTGAGGCTTTAGAGTCAAGACATGATTCAGTGTTGATTTGTGATGTATTCGAGTTTACTAGACATCTTATACATCTTATATATCAATTATCTTTTCATATTTATGTGGAAGTGCATTTATTTGATGTTGTTGATGCTTTAGATATTTAAAAAATTGAAGAAAAATGAATATTTTTATATTTTTTTCATTCCTACGTCATTTTTCGATATTTTCCCCGATGTTGCTGATATTTTCGTTTTCGAACCCTCGGTGATATTTTGCCAATGCGGATGTTTGCAACATTGGTTGATACTGGTCAACCCTTCCATGCTCAGATGGAATGTGATTAGTCTACTCCGTCTGTACAGGTTGTTGACCCTCTCGGTTCCCATGATTTCCTAGATACTAAGTTGCCTTCAGAAGAGGCCATCTCGGAAGTCATGGCTTTCATCGACAAGCCCAGGAAAGATGAACATTTGATTGTTGAGATTTCTGTGGTGTGGAATGTTTTCAAGAATATTCGGAAAAACCACAGTGTTGTCATTGGATAGTCAACGTTTCGGATCCAAATCAGGATCCATCTTTAGGATTGAAAGTTTGGTTTAAAATCGAAGAGAAAAGCTTGTAATAAATACTAAAGAGAGAGGAACCCTATTGGTCGGCTAGAAAGAATCCTAGTGGAATTTTTAAAAACTAATAATTCAAGTTTGGTTTTATTAAAATTTTTGTTTAGGGTTTATTTCATTTTTTATTTGTTTTATAAAATAGTAATTAATTGTTAAAAACTTAGTAATTTCTATATTAATAAGTCTAAATTTTTTTAACAAAGAATTTAATAATAATTAGGTTACATGTTACATGTTAATAATAAGTTAAAATCTATTTTTTTTTAAAATTATTGTTTTTTTCCTCGGAAAAAAGCGTAATTCTATTCATCCGGAGAGAACCAAATTACATTATTGTTAGAAAAACAGGACCGCGGAGCAATAAAATAAAACAAATGCGGAAATAAAACACAGAAGATACACAATACAAGAGACACAGGTTTATGTGGTTCACCCAGTGTGGGCTACGTCCACCAAAGAAATTGCCAGGTCCTTTCTTTATTATTATCCAGCAAAATGAAGGGATACAACCTACAACAAAACCCGCTTTAACTTCCTCTTCTTTCTCTAACAATCTCCTCTCTCAGAATACAATATTCACCATCAACCATAGCCGCAATACATTTCCCTCATAAAAGAGGGTTACCTTCTAGGGCAAAAACCCCTAACATAATCTCTACCGTTAGATCTGCGACCTTATAATGAACGGTCTAGATTTACAATGAAATTACAATATACTTTTATAAGGCAATTTTTGCTTCGGGGGTACCCCCCCTCTGCACTCCCCCGCGTGGAAGAGTGTACATACTTTTGGGGTGTAAATACTTCATGGGGTATAAACAAGGCTGAAAGTAAAAGACCTCTAAATCAGGAAGATAATCAGGCTCCACAACCAACAATTATGTAGGTGCATATAGTACCACCCAAGCATGGGTATAAAGATCTTAAGGGGCAAAATAATTGGCTGAGATGCCAAAAAGTAAAAAGTAGAAGCAAGAACTGGGTAATAAACCCCAACTGGGCCGGAAAAAACCTCAAACTAGAGAGCTTTGTTATCGCATAGTTTGTAGCAAGGATAAAAGGCTTGAGGTTTGAAGATCAAAATGGCGTAACAGGAACCAATCCCACCCAATGTCACCACAATGGGATGGCTCTTTCGATTTAGGGTGGTAAGGCCCAGGGGAGACGTCCCCGGTGACCTGGGGTTTTGAGAAGGCGAAGGATTACATGATAAAGTAGTTATTCCCCCCTCACAAGTCACCACCGAGTAGATAGTTCGGCCAAAGGCCAATAATAAAGTAAAACCCCCAAAGAGATACACCTGCCTGAGACAAAGCAACAATAAACTGATATATGCAAGCTTTGATCAATGGGTTAGTACTTCATGTAAATCAATGACTATCTGATACATTTATTTGATAATAAATATTGATGGAGTCAATGTTTATAAATAACAATGAAAATTATGTCACTTCATCAATAAATGCTGAAACAATACGACATTCAATGTAATAAATCAACGCTTCATTCAATTAATGCCTTTAATTACCATTCAATTGCTTATAAAGAAAAAAACGTTTGGCTGCACAAAGGTGTTAATATCAAGAGATGACGTCAACACTTTAGTTAATAGGGTTAGTGTAGTTAGGGTTTCATGCAATGTATTGAGAGTAGTTTTGATCAGGTTCACTTCAACGCAAGAGGTCTTTAGATCAGTGCCTTAGGGTTAATGGAGTCAAATAGTGAAGGACGCAAGCGCTAAAGGAGGCAAAGGTAAAAACAACTAAGGACTAGAGGGAGAAGCTTTGAGGTGTTGCTAAGGTAAGGCCTCAAAGTCAAAACCCTAGGGGAGAGAGGCTCACCTTGGTGTAGGATAACTAGGCCTCGGTGCTCTCTCCTCCTTCCTTAACTCGGTGGCAATCACGGCTAGCTGAAGATAAAGCATAAAACCAAGACAAGAAGGTTTGATGAAGCAGAGTGTTGCTACAACAAGACTCTATCAGCAAACCCTAGAAAAATCGGCCCAAAGTGTAGAAAACCTAGGCTTAAGGCGTCTCCTTCTTCTCAGCTTATGAAAGGTACAACGAGCAAAAATGAAGAGAGAATGAGAGTGTAGCAACGGCTAGGCTCTCTCCTTCTTCAATCAATGGCTGAAAATTCTCTCAATGGGGACATGAGACAAGGACCTACTTGTGTGCTTGTCACCTATTGTTTTGTTTAACAAAATTATAAACATATGCAAGAAATAAAACTACAACCATTCATTCAAGAAGTTTTGCAGAAAAATACTTACATATCACCAAGAAAAAGCATTGCAAACCCTAGTTGTAACACCTTCCATTAAGAGAAATGCCAAATTATGCCAAAAAGATCCTCCTTCAACAACTGCGCATCACTAAATCAGTCAATAACCTAAGAGAGGGCGCAAATTTCAGACCTCCTTAAGGAGTGAGTAAGTTGTTATGAAAAAATGAAGGTGAAAATCCTTCATTTATACAGTATCATGACCTAAATTTACATTTTAGGTCATGTAAAAGGCCGACAAGGCCAAAACATTAAATCATACTGTTTTTACATTAAAATGTTAAATCAAAACCCTAATCAAGCTGAAAAGAGACATCAAGCCCCTCCAAAGGAGACGTTAGCCCCTTTTAGGGCAAATGTAGCATCCTGGAGCAAAACGTTAGCCCTCCTTGGGCAATGTAGCATCCTCGAGCAAAACGCTAGGGGCCCTCCTGCCTTTCCATCATGCCACAGTACACACGCCTACCGCCCCCTGCCATTCAATAGGTTGGATGATGTCATGGTCATCATGGGTGACGCCCTAGGCCTTCCAAGGACAACGTCCCACTGAAAAGGGCCAATCCCCATAGGTCAAGCTCCTCGGCCAAAGTGCCTCCTCGTGAACGTCCTCTCTTCCTCGTGCAGCCCCCTCGGATCCATCTTTGTCCTGCTCGCTCGGGATGGGGTCTCAACATCCACTTGATGGGCTCTTTCAGCCCCATGGAGGTCCTAATCCATCATCTCCCATGTGTACCGTCCAAATGGCACAATACGTTCACGGCATGGTCCCCGCGACATCAAAAGCTAACAGCCGCCTTCCATGCTCCATCAAATACGTGGATCATATAGCAATGCACATCTCATCATCAATATTATCAAACATGTGCATAAAAACCTCTTTACCGCGTTAACAACTCAAAGATGTTAATGCAAGCCTCAATAACTGGAGAAAAGGACAAGGGCGGCCCTATTGGCTAGTACACCGGAAAAGGAGCTGAAGCAGACCATCCGCCGATGTAAGTGGGTGATGTGGTCGTGGGAAGTCAAAGCATCTGGTGCAAATGAGGGCTAAGGATGCAAGAGATGTTACATGTGGGTGACTTTGTTAGAAGGCGAAATGCACTGTCCTCGATGCATTCTTTCCAAGCCCATTCTTGCCTTTTTATTCTTATTCTTTTCATTCTTTTATCTTTATTGCTTTCTCCTTTTTTGTTCAAGAGTTAATCAGACACCGCCTCGCTGCAGGACCAAGTGGTGGCGCTACATTCACGCAGTACTTCTACGAATGAGAAGCGGCTGCTCGTGATGAGACCCCTCTTCCCTTGGCCATGCAAACCAAGAGTCACCAGCCTCTTGACGCAGGTAAATCTACTGGGTGGTACCGTCATTGGCACCAAGTAGGGTAACGGCGGATGCATAGGGTCGGGTTTCATGATGAGACCCCTAATTTTGAAGTTAGGCTTGTTTTGTATTATTTTCCGGTCCCCGTTGTTTCTTGGTCGAGAAGCCTTTTATTGCTTCTCTGGGATCCGGCTAAGCATTCAGGTTACTTTAGTTTTTGTCTTTTACCTCAGCCTTGTTTCCTCGGCCTTTAGCCCTTCTTCCCATGGTAGATAAGGTGCACTCAGTGGGCCGTGTGGTCATCAACCTGCCCGACATGTGGAATGGGACAAGTGAGCGGTAAACAAGATTAAAAGGTGGTGTTGTGATGGGAGCAGATGATGGATTTTCAGAAACTCTGAAGGCGTAGCAAACCACAAAACCTACGTATTACGCGTTTGTTAGGGCACTCGTCCCCCAAACATGGTTAGGCGGGCAAGTGTAAGATCCAAGCTGTTGCTAGAAATAAAAGGAATTAGATGCATACATTCAATGGTTTTGATGATCAAAGTGACACATACCATGATACCGGATTCACCACTCCTCATGGGAGCAAGAACCATCATTACGTGACCAAGCCGATGGTGATGATGTCACCGTCAGCCGACAAGATAAAGATGCCGAAGAAAGAAAAGGTGGGCCCCTTCGTACATGCTAAAGTCAATTCGCTTCAGATCTTACATGTCTAGGGACCTCTAACCAGATGATCTCCTAGTTATCCCTAAAAGTGGGGATAACAAGTTCAAAATAGTAAAGACCCCATATATGCAATCCCAGACAAACCCAAGTGACCAGAAGGACCAGCCAGAGGTATGTAAACCTCAGAACAATAAGTCCAGAAGACAACAACATCGATAGAGACCTCGATTAGCATGAGACCATAAACTGCATGCCCTCTCAACATGACCTCAAAGTGCCACTTGGTAAAAAACACTGACCTCTAAGCTCCGACACAAACCATGACATGGAGGAGAGGAAATGATCGACATTGCCACCAAATGGAGTGTGGATCTGCTATTCTCAAAACCTGAACAGAGTGGAACCCGAGAAGAACCGCAAACCAGAAGCCGAAAAAACGAAAGAAACCACCCTAGGACCCAACTCCAGATCCGCACACCCACGAAGGAAGAACCTCCAGCCTCACCACGATTTGGAGCCGTCGGCTTCACCTAGAAAACTCAGATATGGGAAGAGGAACCCAGGCTACTAGTGTCCAGCGACCGTGTTGTACGACACTTGTCCCGCGAGTCCCTGCATGATGGCTAAGAATCCGGAGGTTAAGGCAACTGAGAATGATGCTAATACTAGGTTGTTGAGGCTACGAAAGAGTTATTGGTATTAAATATTGTGTATCATGTTAGATATAGGTTTAAAGGTATGGTTATATGCAAGTTATACATTATATGCATGCTTGAGGTATTACAGTCTTGTATCTTGTCAGACATTGGTACATGCTTTGGAGGCACATCTTATGTGCATGGTGTGAGGCATATTTGGTACATGTATGAGGTGCATTTCTTGGCGATATTGAGTACGTTTGAGGCACTTTTTGATGAGGTTATGGAACATGTTTAAGGCATATATTGGATGCCAAGTTAGGGACATACTTGAGACATGTCTCGTGATGTTGGTACATATTGACACATCTTGATGATGGTATTTTGTTAGAGACATATCTTGGTTATCTTGGTATCTGATTTGGTATATGTCATGGTGATGTTATCACATGCTTGAGTAACTTCATTGATGATATCTTATGGTATATGGTATGAGATGATTGAGACATATCATGAGTGATATGATATATGGATGAGGTACACTTTGATGCATGGTACATGGTACGTGTTTTGGTACAAGGTATGGTATGATTTGCAGTACATGGTTGATGCATGATATGGTATATGTTCGTACATATTGATGAAGACATTAAGGGTATGGTGGATAGCTCTTCTTATCCATGTGAGTGATTTGCTGGTTGTTGATGGTATAATGCTGGGACAAAGACAATGACAGTTGGAGGATTGTTGATTATCAATTACAAAGTTTATGTGGACAATGATGGTTTGGTTGATGTATTAGTGACAGTGGAAGTTATATGTGGATCAATGGTAGTGATAGTTTGAGTCTACACTTATATTTCAGGCGATAGGACTCCGGCAAGGAAAGGGGGTTGTAGTCTGGTCTGGTTGGTGGAAGAACTTAGAGTTGGAGCCTTTAGTTGGAGCTTGTAAATCAGAGGTTGTAGCCTCCTTCCTGTTGGAGCTTGTGAGAACACATGGAGTTAGAGCCTTCGTGTCAGACTCCGAACTAGGGTTGGTTTCCTTCCGCCAGCCGAGAATTCAGGGAGTTTGTAGCCTTTAGGTTGAGCCCTAAATCGGGGCTAGTGCCTTCTTCCAGCTTGCTACTGAGAATTTGGAAGTTGGTGCTTCCTATGAATGTATTTTTTGATATATAAGAAAACATTTTGTGGTTTTCCCATTTGGGTTTCCAATGTGAATTTTGGTGTACTGTGTTGTTTATTATGCACTAATGAATGATAGTGTTTATGATGCAATTAAGGCAATTTAATGCACAAGTGATAAACTATTGAATATTAAATGCATACTAATTCAATTCCCTCCGTGATTCCAATAGTATCCGATTGTTTGTTGTTTGTGGAGGATCCTGGTCATCATCTCTGAGAGGATTGTCTATAGTGTGGATCATGACACGATCTCCTAGCCTCCCTAGGTGAGAGGGGGGGGTATCAGTGCCCAACACCTTCCTCCAAAATGCCAATTGCTCCTCCTCCAACACAACATATCCTCCAAGCAAGTAAGTCAACATCCATGTGGCTATCATGAAGAAGTCACCAAGTTGTCTAAAGGTCTCCAACACTCCAAGGCTGAAGAATATCATATAAGCATCCATACAAGGTTTAGCAATCCAAGAGTAAGCTATCCTTACATGTGCATGTCCATCATGGAACAACTGAGGGTCATCCATACACCATGCAACCCATACATCACATGACACACCCCCCACGGGGTAAATTATTTTAGAGTAACCTCAAAAGCTAACATTTCTGACAAGATTGAATGTTCTCAGGAGTGGGCATACAACAGGTATGGGCTCCCCAACTCTCAGGAGTGGTACCCGTGCTACTATGGAAACTCTAAAAGCTAAAAGCAAAAATCATAAAGCTAAAAGGATAACTACAAGTACTCAACACAAGATTCAATTGTTCATTTTAAAGGCAAATTCTAGTGTAGATGTTACAATTATTTGCTAGACCAACATTGTACAATAATAATAATATATAAGGTCACAGTCATAGCTAGTTGTGTCAAATTCGACGTGATGAGACACTTATATATATCGACAAATTCACACTTATTGACAAAGTCCCAAAGCTCAAGTGCAATCCCATGTAATTGAGAGGGAAGGTGATTCTCACCTCAACAACCCTCTTTCTCATAATTTCAGGCCAGCTCCTCCGGCTCAAGGGGTTGCTAGGACTTGAGGGAAAGGAAGCTTAATGTGGAGAGCTAAGTTGTGGCGCGGAAACGGGTACTCTGTTTCTAAAACGAAACGAAATGTCGGTATGGGTATGGTACGGCCAAGAAACGCCACCGGCCGCTCCTTACATACCGTATGACATTTCCTGATTTGGAAACACTGTACGGTATGGTCGATGACGGTTGAGTAAAAGCCCCAAACTTAACTTTAGAAGCCCCTCCACAAACTCAACATCAAAATAGACTCTGTGGGTGTGAAGCCCCATCACAAGCCCATGCTATACAAAGCCCATCAACAAGCCCACAGAGCTCCACACATGTGAGAGAATACTCCCCGAAGCTACCAAAACATCAACACATCCAGCCTCCAGCGTCTCTTCAACCATTTCTTTCCTTCAAGAAGTCTCCTACTGTACAGGTCGTAATTCCAATGAATTCTACCATAATAACTCATCTTCAAAACATATGAAGGTCGGTCCTGTTTGTATTTCACTTTTGAAATTAATTTTTAGTGGCCTATAAGGTCGGCCCTACTTCAATATTCCAGCGGCAATTAGGATATACATATCAACAATGTAGCCTTCAAAATATCACAAAGTTGCTCTGTGATTCTGTCCCCTTTCGTTTCTGCTATTTAGGCCGAGTCCTCTATGAACTGGTGCTTGAAAATACTGTTCATCCCTGCATTTCAATCTGCTGCTAATAATTCTGTCCAAGACTTCTGCATTACACAGGCTGCTATAAACACTGTAATATTCAAGCTGCAGATTGGAGCTTTTTTTTCTTAAATTTGGCAGCTGAATGAGATGTCAAACTCAGAAAAATAAAGACCTGTATCATTAACATGGTCTCCAGGTTACTTGATAATGAAGGATCATAGAAACCGTGCACAGTTACACCACATGCTTCTTTCCTTCAAGAAATATCCTTAAGCTTTATCCTGGTATTATTTTCTGCATCTAGTTCCTGTGAAACCAAAGCAAGTTCATTTTCTGATGACCTAGTAACCGAAATCACCCTAAGAACAATGGACATCTTCTTCAGATTTGTCATATCCTTTGCACTCAGTTCCATTAGAACAAGTGTCTTCAAAGCAACAATGACATATTCTCTTCTTTCATGAACTAGTTGGGCGACCATCTCACTGTAAATGTTGTTATCTTGTTTCTTAATCTTAGGAAGAAATAGATTCCCCACTGTACTGCTGTCACCGTGCTCATGCTGCACTGCACAACACAATCTAACAAGGATTTGGCTGCGTCCATATGCACTGGCTCAATTTGCAAAGGAAAATCATCATCTTTGACCATAATACCAGGCAATTTGTCACAAGTAAATTGTGCAGCATGTTTTCCTCCATGTTCACAAGCACAAATACCCCACTGAAGGCCCCAGGACCTTATCCAAAAGGAGTAAACCCAAACTTTCCTGTAAAACTGTCAACCTCTATATTTTGCCACTCCTTTCAGTGGATAACATTAGTTCAGACCAATATCAGAGGATAGATCTAGTGGTAAAAGCTCTTGACTGTAATGCCAACTGACTTGTCTGGATCTAGAGCTTTCACTGCTTCAGATCTGAAAGTGTTACCCAAAACAAAGGACATCTATCTGCTTCTATAGGTTTGTTGTCAAAAGAAATAGTACTGGGCGTTCAAGTTCAAACGTGCATAAGAGCAGAGATAGTCAGAAATGCTAGCTTTCCATTGTGCCCATCATGTCTTCAACATAATCATAGAGTATCCCCAATCTTGCCTCCAGGGTAAAGACTGTGGGTAACAGCCATTGTTTGCCACCCCTGCAGCATTAGCGATTTGACTACTGTACTCAGATATCTTATTTAGCTGTATTTCTACTGTTTTTGATATGTCTGTGTCATTTGTTCAGAGCCCATAATAACTAAAATGCAATAAGGCTGTTTGGAAAACACTTGGGATTTTGTTTGAGGAAAGAACTGAGGTGAATCAGATCTCGGATTTGCTCCAAAATTTTCACATTACTCGTCAATTTCTTGCAATGTATATGAGAATGATTTCATCAAAAAATTGTGAACTGTATTAGACACCAAGCCTAAGCTATAAAATTATTGTCGCATGCTTGTCATTTTTAACTAGATTGAGTTGCCCATGTATATTAGACATTCTTTTCCATTGAATTTACCTGTATGAGCCATCCATGGACAATTGGGCACACAACTGACTTTTTGCAGGGTAAACCTTGAATTGCAGTTGGTGATAGAAAAGTCCCCCAAACTTGATGTAAAGCGGCTTTCCATGTTCACACTACTTGGCCTGGTTTTAGTAGGCCCGACATTGCATTTTTGGTAATTTTCTATTTCCATCAAATGTAATTGAAATGATTTATTAATTTGTTAGTCATGCTATCTGTTAATTTTTGGTCCGACTTGTTGACATTTTCTGCTGTTCATAAATCTTGCTAGCATGCATACATTATAACTGATGTGAAGAATACCAATTGGTAAATTTATTTTCCATTCAATTGGGTTGGTAGTTGTTTGTTTGAAGATAGACAGGTGAGGTTTATATTGCAGACAGCCATCTTTTAAAAGGGTTTATTTAGATAAAATATAACTGAGCTCAAACGTTGATTAAAGTCGATGTGAAAAGAGCTCAATATAACTGGACCTCAGAATTAAATGAGCAGTAGGGAAAGCTATGGTATAGGATTACATTAGATGTCATAACCTGCACCTATTTGGAGAAACCCTAGGTTTATAAGGAAACCAATTCAAAAGCCAACTTTTTTTTCATAACTCCTAAATTACAAAATATGACCATTATTAATCACCCTCGCTTAATGGTCATATTAGACACAATTGCTTGTCCCAAAACATAACCAACTTATCTGGACCATGCAGGTTGTAGAAACTGTCCACAATCTGCCTGAGTAGCACAATTGATTGGCAATGGAGTAAGGTTCACAACTCCCCATTATGCTGTCTTCTCTTTCCATCACGCGTCTCTCTTTGATGCTGCCACATCACAAGAGAAAATGCTGATTGCAAGACCTGTATCTGGCATGGTTGATTTTGAGTATGCCAAGCCATCAACCATCTGATCATTCACTCACTAGCTGGACTGGAAGGTAATGATGATTTTGAAAATTCAGCCTCTCTACAATTGATGCAGAATTGGATTTGTCTTCCAGTAAATGCACCTTCTCCACATCTTGGTAGCACAATAATCTTATGTTGAAATACTATGCCTTTGAGCTTGCTGTAACCCATAAAGAGTCCAACCTTTCCACTGCACTTCTTGTAGCTGGACTTAACCACTCTTTAGAGTCCTTTTGCTGCTCCATCAGTGAAACTGAGTTCCCATAGTTGGCATTATCCTGTCTTGTTTTATTGTAAAATCCATTCCACTTTCACTTTCCCTGGGTGACTTCTCCCACTCAACTTTTTCATGATGCTGGTGTTCTAAAGACTTTAGCACAACAGAAAATAAATAAAAAATAAACTTGCGATTGTTGCCTACCTTTCCTTTTTTTATCTCCCATTTGGCCATTCCTCTCTTGGTTTGGGAAGCTCCTCCAATTGTACATCCTCCAGAGTGCTGTAATATCACTTGGGAATTTTGTTATCAGTTTTTCCCCCCAAATCAGTTCTGCCTTTGCCTGATTTAGATCATTTTGAACCTCTTTATTACCATGCTTTTCATGCACATCTACTCCCAATCACGGTCCCTCCTCCTGCACATTCTTTCCATTCAACTTGGGCAGAATTTTCACGTAGGTAAATGATGCGTCTTCATCCACAACAAGTGTGCCAAAACCATCATTAGTGCTTCATTGAATTGTTATCACCCTCTTGCTGAAGGTAAAACACTGCTTTTGCTGTTCATTAGACAATCATGATACTTTGGTAGTGTTATCGCACAAGTTGTAGGTTGGGCAAAGCCCGACCCAACCACTAAATGGCGACAACTAAGAGGTCACCTACCCACTGTCACCTTAGGCAGGTGTCCCCGTCACTTTAGAGGTGAGGTAATCACCTCAAGGGGGGAATTCTGATGACCCTAGGGGGAAAGGGATGAAGACGGATGAAGATGGAGATGAAGTCCCTAGAATTCAAGTCTAAATGGTATGAAGGTCTTGGAATAAGGTCTTGAGAAGATCCAAGGGTTGCCAAGTATTTTGAGTAACCTGCAAATGGTGAAATACCTGCCTGAGACACAAGGAAAACAAGCATATGTCACAATATAATCAAGTGGACAAGCAAGTGAAGCTTGCTGTCCCTAATAACAGCAGTTAGTAACTAATGTATATCAGCAAATAAAGATATCTAAATCAGCATAAACTGAATACAAGATTAGTTAACAATTGTTAAAGCAAAACTAGCAATTGACTATGAATTATGTGAAGTACTTTGAGAGCAAATAAGAGGGCTGTTATGAAATGATTTTCTGCAGTAAATTATCAGCCTTATGGCTGTAGCATTCAAAGGTGTACAAAAGCAAAATCAACCATCAAAATGTGCTCCAAATTAGCTTAAAAAGTGAACCCTAATTAGTGTTGAGATTTGGGTACCTTGGAAAGTGGTTCCTGTTATCCCCTATCCTAGGGATAACTAAGGAGATTATGTCTTGAGCCCCACAGGTCCTAGACATGGAGTGCCGAGAGCTGGATGACTTGAGCATGGCCCTGGAGGGCCCATCTTTTTTTCAGTGCAGCCCATCTATCAACAACAACAACATCCATCCCACCAGCATGGTCCTAAAGTAGTAGTAAGTCTTGCTCCATGAGGTAATGAGTCCGGGTATCATGGTATGTGTCACTCTGATTTTTGAAGCACTTGAATATGTTGCATTGAATTCTCCTTCATTTCATAACGTTTGCTTGGAAATTATGCTCTTTAACTTGTTCATACCTGGGAAGGTGACATAATGTCCTAGTAAGTTGATTCCCCTTTAGGATGAGTTGCCACTGGGTGGGTCTATGAAAGGTCATCGTCCATTCTCTCCATACTTACCACTTTCCATCATTATTCCTCTCATCTCCCCCCACCTTGGTTCGGGCATTGGGTTTGCCACTCTAGGAAGGGTTGTACCTTGCCTTGTGGGAAGAAGGGGCTAAAGGCCTAGAGGGTAAAAGTAGCTGGCAAGAGTTAAAAACCAAGATGAAACCTTTAAGATGCTTCGCCCAGGGATTCCCGAGAAAGAAATAAAAGGCTTCTTAGTAAGAAAAGGGGACCCATAAGATAAATCAAACTCAAGGTACTAGTTGGTGGATGGGAGGTCTCATCATGAGCCGACCTATTAGGTCCATGGGCATGTAGCAGTATGACACTACCATCTTTCTGGTCACCAAACCAGGGTAGTGGCTCTTGGTGGCATAGCCAAGAGAAATAGGGTCTCATCACGAGCCAACATTCTCATTTTCGTGAAATGCTTGTGGGTAACGCTGTCACCTCTGGTCACCATGCCAGGACAATGTCCCCTAACTTTTCCCTTGAAAAGAAAATCAAAAGCAATAAGACTAAGAATAAAAGGCATTGAATGGGCTAGGAAACAATGACATCCACGATAAGGTGCAACTCGCCCTCTATAGAGGCACCCACATGCAAGACCTACATTTCCCTATTATCACTACACCCTTTGCCCAAACGTTTCCCCTATGCCACTTCACACACACTTACATGACCTAGATTGGTTCTCACCTGAGAAACGCCCCAAACTTAAGGAGGATTAGCCTAATAGGACATCCCGAGACCTTCTCCAAACCTGACTTGTTAAACTGCATAATGTCTTTGAGCATTTGTCTGGGTAAAGGGGTGTTTGATGCACATGTTTGGGTAATTTGATTATTAGATGTGATTGCTATGATACCTGTGACTTATGAGCTCTTGGAGGGCGTACTTGTTGTTGCTGTAGGACTTTGCTCGGTGGACAGGTACATATGGGGGAATGATTAGGTCGGACCTCCATGGGGCTGAAAGCCCAACAGATGGATGTTGTGACCCCACCAGGGGGAAAGGGAAACCATAGGCTTGCACCAGGAAAAAAGAAGGACGTTGCACCAGGGACACTCCGACAGACCTAGACCTAGGGGGGTTTTTCCTTTCCACTTGGACGTTGACCCTTGAGGGCACATAATGTCATGATGTTGACCTTGACATCATCCAGAGCTGGGGTTTGCAGTTATGAGGGCAATTGTGTGCTTGTTGGCACGTGTGGCATCATCCAGGGCCTTTGGAGGCCAAACGTCTTGCTTCTAGAGCCCAACGTTCCACCTTGAGGGCTCAACGTCACCTTAGAAGGGCATGATGTCACCTCTAAAAGTGATTTTAGGGTTTAATTATTTGAATTTGTGTAAAAATTGGATTTTTGATGTAATTTGGCCATGTCGGCCTTTTGATGACCTAATTTTAATTAAAGGTCACAAGTATTGTATAAATAGGGATAAAGTTATCTCATTTTTTCATCATTTTTCATCACACAAGTGTGTGGTCTGAAATTCGACCCTCTTTAAGGGTTATTGGCTGAAACTAAGTGGTGCACAATTTTTGGGGAGGCAAATCTTGGTGTATTTTGACAAATCTTCATTGTGGAGGATCTTCAACTAGGGTTTGGCTTGATTATTCTTGGTGAAGTAAGTAGAAAATCTACATTTCTTTATTGTGAATGAATGCTTATGGTAAATTTACTTGTTTCATATTAAAGATTATGAAATTGCTTGTTTGAAACCCTAGGAGAAGGACATATGTTATTATCTTTTTCTCTATAATCTTCTACTTGCTAAGATTTCTTGAAAAACATCTATCTAGAAATAGATACTAGAGCCCTACCATTGTAGCACTCTAGTAACCCTACTTCATTGCCTATTGCATATTTATTTCAAATTGTCTAAGGAAAAGAGAAATTTCTAGGGCCTAATTTTCCTTACTTTCTAGCAATTATCTCTAGGACTTGGATGTTTGAGGCCTTGGGCTACTAACACCTCTCTCATCCTCTTCATCTCCTTTGACTAAGTATTATCATTACTATTTTCCTCTAAGAGTTGCTGCTGCTATCATTGACTCCATTACCCTAGAAGGCACTGGTCTACCACTACAAGTGATTGTTTGATCAAACTACTTTCAAACTATCTTCTTTGGAACATCCACCAACTCATACTAACCTTAGATTAGCCTAAATCACTAACCAACTTGCTGCTGTTGCAAAAGATTGCTACAGCCATCTAACAACAACAAACTAACCTCAAAAGTGACATATATTGCTAGCTAAACATTGCTAAATCTGCTCGTGACTATCTAATATCATTTTGCCTAGTTAAAACTACTATTTTTAGTCTTTTCTCAAGCATTTTGGAGCATAATAATTGTGGCTGTTACAAATTTCTTATTGCTGTTGTAAACTGTGATACTACTGCAATTTTATATCAGCTAGTACATTTCTTAAGGGTTCATTGTCTTTTGAAGCACTATTATCATTTTGGTACTTGGAAAGTGCCCATTTTCTATTTGGTTGTCTTGTTTTGGGTAGGTACACAACATTATTCATTTGCTTCATCTGTATAAGACATAAAGAACCCTTTGAATCTGATTGACCCATGAGAAGGGGGGGAACTTTTTTACACTTTGGCCGTAGCTTTCTCAAACCCTCAGGTCACTAGGGACGTCTCCCTTAGGGTAGTCTTGACATACTCCTAAATAGAAAGGGGTTTCCTATTAAGGTGATAGTGATAGGTCACTCCCAGTTACGCCAATTTTGTATCCACTTGCCTTAGGCTTTGGGCAAGTACAAATTGTGCGATAACAATCCCCTTGTGTTTGTGAGTCTCTAAACACAAAGGGGGAGACTATTACCCTCATTACT
Organism: Picea sitchensis; assembly: GCA_010110895.2. NCBI lineage: Eukaryota > Viridiplantae > Streptophyta > Pinopsida > Pinales > Pinaceae > Picea > Picea sitchensis. The sequence continues at coordinate 15,705 of SNQJ01S0204361.1, forward strand.
TTATTTTATGTTCTAATTTCACTTTGACTTAGGAGTTCAAGTCAAAAGTGAAATATGTCACTTAAGTCATTAAAGTGACATTTAATTCACTTTGTGGGTGAGTTAAAGGACATGAGGCAAACTATGGAAAGTGGGTTTCCTAAGTGAGATTTTAGGATTAAATCTCATCCATTGATTAGACATGGCTAGATTGGATCTAGGCCATTGATATTTTAGGGTTTTGCCAAAGAGAGGCTAAAGGAGAGAATAGGGCAAAGATGAGATTCATTTTTCACTTGAGAGGAGAGAAGAAGGAGAAGAGCTCTTGGGCGCATATCTTGAGGAGGAGAATAGCTCTTGGGCGCATATCTTGAGGAGGAGAAGGTGCATGAGGTCAATGGTTTGGGAGGAGCTTTAGCTTGGTACTAGTCTACCATGGAGAGTCTACCGTGGATTATGGGCTACTTCTTGTGTGAGGGCGCATACATCTAGAGAGGGGCGCAATAGCTTGTGGAGGGGCACATTCTTGGGAGAAGAGGCGCATCAAGCTAAGGAGAGACGCTCCTTGAGGAGGATACTTGTTTGGAGAGGCGCACTCTATGGGTGATGGAGGGTGCATGGCAAGGAAGGGCGCACTCTAATTTGGAGTTTTTGCTTGAGGAGGGGGCGCACTTAAGCTTAGTGCGCACCTATCCTTGGAGGGAGGCACTCTTGAGAGGAGGGTGCAAGATCAAGGGCAAGGCAAAGGCACGACAAGGGTTCAAAGGCACAAGCAAGGTTAAAGGCAAAGCAAGAGGTCAAGGCACTAGCTAAGGAAGAGGGCTGCACCAAGGCAAAGGGCGTCTAGCTTCAAGAGGCTAGCAAGAACATCTTCAAGGGATTCCAAGGCATCTG